>CAUYUJ010019771.1:742109-777571 GCA_963575745.1 Prorocentrum cordatum
GCCCACCAACGCCACCCTTCGGGCGGCCGCGGGGCAAGGCCAGGGGCGGGGAAAGCCAAACCGCAGGCGCTGCCAGCCCAGGGGGCCGCGCGGGAAGAACGAGAAGGTTCGGCAGCCGCTCCACGACGATTCGAGCCGCTCACGGCGGGAGGGGGAGAGGGGGGGGGGGGGTGGAGGAGGAGGGGCGGGGAGGGGGGCGGGGGTGGGGCGGATAAGCATGAGAGAGGAGGGGGGGGGGGGGAGGAGGGGTGAGGAGGAGAAAGAGGAGAGGGGGGTGGGGGAAGGGGGAGGGGCAGGGGAGGTGGTGGGGGGAGGGAGCTCGACGGGGGGGGTGAAGGTTGGTGGTGGAACAGGAGGAGGAGGAGGAGGAGGGAGGAGGAGGGGGGGAGGGGGAGGGGGGGAGGGGGGGGGAGCGTGAGCGGAGAAACTCAGTTCATGGGGAAGACGGTGGGGAGAGAACACGAAGACGCGTCGGCGCAGGCGGCAACCTTTTCAGCGAGCGGGGATGTTCAGGGATCCTCTGAGGGACATCTTTGGGGGGGTTCCTCTTGGGACCGAGTCTCCCGAAACATATGCGGGGGAAGGGGGCGGGGCAACTATTTGGGCATCTCTCGGAACAAATTGGAGCCATCGGAGGCAGTTCTTGGGCCAATTAATCAGCAAAAAAAAACTGCTTCGAGGGCGTCTCTCACGCACCGTCGCACGCTCGTTCGAGGTCGAGGGCCATTTCAGAAATTACTACATTATATATTTATATATATATAGATATATATATTATTTATATTTTTTATATATATATGCCATTCTACTCTTTTCCCTCTTCTTCGCAAGTTTCCTTATGAGCTTCTCCCCCCCTTGTTGCAGCCCCCCTTCCCCATCTCTCTCTATTCCCCTTCCTTTCCTATTCCCTGCGCCCTCCAGCTCCGCCTGCTCTTCCTTCCCCATCCTTCTCCTCCTCTTTCTCCTCGTGTTCTTCCTGCGCCTCTCTCCCCCTGCTGCCGCCCCCCCCCTCTCGTTGCCCCCCCTCTCGCCTCAAGCCCGCATCTCTCAAACTCTGCACTTCCGTGGAAATTGGCTATTCCAGGGATCGCCGTTGTCGCCCTTCCCTCCCCTCCCCTCCCCCCCCCGCCCCTCTCCATCGACGGCCTCGGCTCCAACCGACGCCAGCTAGCTCGTCTTGCCGCTCGGGCGGGCGGATCAACGCCAGCGCCTGGCCCCGAAGAGAGGGGCGGGGGAGGGGGGGGCGCCGCCGCCAGCTAACGCGCGCACGCGCGGCCGCGCGCAGCACGCACGCACGCGCGCACGCATCTAATACTCGAAATCCTCCGCTCACCCGCCTCCCCCAGAGTGACCGAGCAATGCCAGGGGTAACGCATGTGGGGCAGCATTTAAGACAGGGGATCGAGATTCCTGCGCGCGCGCTTTCAATCAAAGTGCGTGAAACGCGCTCGGCCACGAGCTGATTCGAACATGCAGTGCACTGCCATTTCTGCGATTGCATTGCAGAAGCCTCCGGGGCACTCCTGAAATGCACCTAGACCTGGGGTGGGCTCGACCCACCTGCCCCGCACTCCTGTCAAACTGACGGGCGATGCACCGCGATTCCGCAGTTGCTCTCTAGCGAAACGCATGCTGCGAACCATGTAGTGTTCAAGCTCATGCTGCGGCACAGTGCAATGCAACTCGAGTGTCTTTAAATTGTCGCTGCCAAAACCTGCGAGAACAGTTGTGCACCTAGAGCAATCTAAGAGATCGAGGGTAGCCTTCATGGGAGGAAGCGGCACAGCAGGCTGTTCAGCGGCTGCTCGATCACCGCGCGCACCCCGCGGACGTGCGCAAGGTGCATCAACCGCGACCTTAGGGCGCGCGCATCACAGAGAGACAACCGCATGTTCGCAACGTCCACAACGCTGAACTCTTAGTAACGATTTGGGCCCAATCGCATTCGCAATAACTCCTCCTCGTCTCTTCTCCGCCTGTCCTCGCTCGCCCCGTGCCCTCATTCCCGACCCCCCTCTCCATCTATCCCATCCGCCCTCCTCGCCCACCCCCCCCCCCCCCCCCCCCCCCCCCCCCCCCCACCCCCCCCCCCGCCCGGCACCCCTTCTATCCGTCTCTTACTTCCCAGTCTCTCCTACTCTAGGGCGCGAGGTCCCACGCGGGCGCCCCCCAGGCCAGGCCTCGGACCTCGACGAGATGGGCGTCTGCGGGAGGCCGCGCGGGAGGGAGGGGTGAAAGCGGTGTGTGTGTGTGTGTGTGTGTGTGTGTGTGTGTGTGTGTGTGTGTGTGTGTGTGTGTGTGTGTGTGTGTGTGTGTGTGTGTGTGTTCGTGCGTGCGTGCGTGCGTGCGTGCGTGCGTGCGTGCGTGCGTGCGTGCGTGCGTGCGTGCGTGCGGTCGGTGCGTGCGGTGCGTGCGTGCGTGCGTGCGTGCGTGCGTGCGTGCGTGCGTGCGTGCGTGCGGTGCGTGCGGTGCGTGCGTGCGTGCGTGCGTGCTGTGCGTGCGTTGCGTGCGTGCGTTGCGGTGCGTGCGTGCGTGCGTGCGTGGTTGCGTGGTTGCGTGGTGCGTGCTGTGTCGTGTCGTGCGTGCGTGCGTGCGTTGCGTGGTGCGTTTTGCGGTGCGTGCGTGCGTTGTTCGTGCGTGCGTGCGGCGCGCGCGCGCGTTGGCGTCTGGGCGTGCGTGCGCTGTGCGTGCGTGGCGTGCGTGTGCGTGCGTGCGCGGTGTTGTGTGTGTGTGTGTGTGTGTGTGTGTGTGTGTGTGTGTGTGTGTGTGTGTGTGTGTGTGTGTGTTGTGTGTGTGTGTAGTGTGCGAGGTGTGCGGTGGTGTGTGTGTGTGGTTGTGTGCGTTGTTTATTCAGGCTGTTGTGCGCAGTGCGTGCGTGGTGGGGGGGGGGGGGGGGGGGGGGGAGGGGTGGGGGGGGGGGGGGGGGGGGGGGGCGGGGGAGGGGGGCTGGCGGGGGAGGCAGCTGAGCTGTAGGCTGTACGATCGCACATGCGTTCGACTCCGTCGTCTTGTCCATCCCCGATGTAGCAGTTCTCCTCGGCGCGCTTGCGCGCGTGTCTGGATGCAAAGCTCAGCCACCTGTTACAGGGCGGCGAGGCCCCCAGCAAACAACGGGGCGCAACTTCCAGCGCGCAATGCGCAGCAAATAGCAAGCCGACCAACGTCGTGATGTCCTGGTCTGGCTCGCACTTGGAGCCCGCTGCCCTGTGCGACTAAGCCGCCCATTGGCCAGCGTGCACAGGGAATTGCATCAATACCTCTGCGGCGCCAGCCGCGCCCGCACACATTAGACGCACGGTGGCAGTCTGACGCGGCGACCACGAGCGCACAACGCACGAAGCAACGCCGAGCAACACGGAGTGCGCCAGCGGCTCCACAAGGTTTCTATCATCTAGCTCGCGTCGGGCTCGCTCGCGCAGCCAATGTGGAACAGGCTCATGCCTCAGCGGCATGTCCGTCATCATCTAGAAAAAAGACCTTCGGTGGCATCAGCATAAATGTAGGCACTGAGCCGCGCTGGCAAATCCCGCCTTTGCCTTGTAGAGGCCCCTGGGAGGCCCCTGGGAGGCCCCTGGGAGCTTGCGCGTTGCTTCTGGTTCGGATCACTAAAACCTCCTGCTCCTCCTCCTCCCTCCTCGCTTCTCTTCTCCTCCTTCTCCTTTTCCTCCTCCTATTCCTACTCCCTCCCCTCTTCCTCCTCCTCCCCCCCTCCCGATCTTCCTCCTCGTGCCCCTCATTATTTCATAGGTCCAACGCAAGTCCAGGGTTTGTTTCATGGGCCCTTCTGGTTTCATGGGTCCTTGCATGGGTCCTTTCACTTCGTCCCAGTGTCCACGTCGATTTCCCTGTGGCTCCTTTGGGAAACGCTTCTTGTGAGGGGATGAAGGTTTCCCCATGCGCGCACTCGGGTTTCGGCATGGCAGACGTTCGTTTTCCATAGCCATTTGGGCTCAGCAGATTTCACAATTTTACCGACATATATATGTACGCTTGGATCGTGGCGAGGAAAAATGAGAGACTCGGCGTTGGCAGGAGCGATGTGCCTTTGGCGTGCGTGTGGCCAACACGTGTGTGTGAACAGATTTCTCACGAATTTGGGGTTCCTGTCAGAAGCGCCCGGGAACTGGCAAGGTATTTTGGTTCACGACACATGCACGTGGTTGGTCTGGCGCTGCTGCAGACGAAATGCGTCCCAGATATATCGACGTTTTTACTTTCATCCGAGCGGGCAATACTTGACTATTGGGCACAGACGAGATTCAGAGATGATCCTGTAGTTTTGGTCCATTTGGCAGACGTTGTTGAGTTATCCGAACCAGTACACATGTACAACACGGAAGGATCAGATATGGTCAAATCGCTATTTACTGTTGTCTCCGATGCGACGTGCCGACGGTGTATTCGTGCTGGTGTCCATGGTGGGGTGCCGCTCCAAGGTGTCATTGAAGAGTGGGAACGCAGGCACGGAATTACATGTCCTAAAGATGAAGAAGGTTCACCCCGTGTTACGACAGGAACTGTGATGGCAATACCCCACGCACTTCTTTGTTGTCGGAAAATATGGACAGTGTGGGGCTTCCCCGTTAGTTCCGATGGCAGGACCTTGCGTGGACTACGTGTGTCTCTAGTTCGGCCGCTGTGGCGCAGTCTTGGACGAGAAGAGCTTCAGAGAGGAGCCACCGGGGTGCCATGCGACGATGGCCGTGCATTCAACATCGATGATCTTCAAGGCGCCGCTGATACACTGCTGAAGTGCGTTAGCCATATGGTTCGCAACCATGCGTTTAGAGAGGAAGCAGTACATCATGCGAGTTGGCTTCAAGATATGAGGAACCACATGCTGGTGCAACAATTGAGGATGACACGCCAGGCTTACAACATGGAGATGCTTGTGCATGCAGTGGTCGGTTCTGGCTTACTGCGAGATGTGAGCTCGTTTAAGGACTGGGGATTCCCATGACACCCGCCTCGAATGCCGTACACATTCTCCATCCCCTGGGTTGTTTTGATTTGGATCTGCTGAGTGGATCGGCAGATCCAGAGCAGAACAACTCAACAAGGAGAGGGTGGATGGCCAAAGTGGCAGGTGCCCTGGAGATCCCAGAGGAGATAGCCGAACATTGCCTCCACGTGGTAGTCGCAGACGTTCACCTTCGAGCTTATCTTATTGACCTCCTGCGGGACGACCGCTTTATTCCGACGCGGGCTACATTGTATCGTCACCGGATGACTCTGCACTTGGGCTACTGCGCGTATCGCCAAGCACTAAATGGCCAACTCTTGAACGACGGCGCGGCACTTGTTACTTGGAGGACATTGGATCTTTCACCCCAAGCTGGAATTGAATGGCTTCTTCACGGCGGCTCTCAAATGCGGCAACGCGATCTTCCACGAGCTTTGGATATTTCGATGTCGCTAGTCTCCCCGGAGCGCCCAGGTAATGAAGCAGATCTCATCGACGAGCTACGGGACCTCCTGGGCATGGAGTCGGGATGCCCCGTAGGAGTGGGCAGCGGGAGAAAATCGTTGAAATACAAAGGCCATGCTCTGATACATGCAGTGAAACTTCAGTCGCCCACCTGGAAGGCGGCGTGTCAGATTTTGAACTCAACTGTAAGTGTGACAGGAGATCTCGGAGAAGCATCTATGTTTCATTACCGCGCTGACGTTCGGGACATCTTTGGCCATTGGGTTACAGCAGAGGACAATCGTATTATGAATGACGCTGGTGGAGGTCCAGCAGGCTTAGCAGACTTTGACTTCGACGCAGAGTTACAAGAATTTGACTTCTTCGGAGAGGGCGATGCGATCCAAGACGACGCAGCAAATCAACCTGACCGCGAAGAAGACGACTACCCAGAGGAGGACGCGTACATCGTCGACCTGTCGAAGTGCCTGTACGTTGCTGGCCCGCACCACATCCTGCACAATCTGACGAAGGGGCTGCCTGAGGTTCTGAGGTGGTGGGATCAATATGTCATATATTTGAAGAACGTGTGCAAGATGTTGAGTATGCGTTTTTCCTCAGCGAGGCTCCTGAGTTCATGCTTCTCGAACGGTCCCGCATTGTTGTTCTATCGGCACATCGCTTCTTTCAACGCTACTGTGTGCACGGGTCGCTGGGGCACGGTGCATAACGCGACTCACCAGCTCATAGATCCGAACATCATGAGTGCGCTGCGCTTGGGTTGGAATCGAGAGCGCTATATTGCAGGCCAAGGCGTGGCGAGGGACGACGAGCACGTGCCCGAGGAGAGGAAGGCTAGGGAGAGGGAACGTATACGCCACCACCGGGCTTCCATAGTCCCAGTGTGAGGCCAGATTCTGACGGATGTGGACTTCGAGCAACGCTGGGAGACTGCGTCCACCAGGATCTAGCTCAACTTGGGCCAGTGGAAACCTGGTGGTGGTGTGTACCTTCCCTCTCCCTATAGGCGGCCAACGTGGATTTGGTGGACCAGGCAATCAAATCGAAACGTTTCTGGGGATACGCCATCATGGTGGACGTGGTTGCAACGTTATTTCTCCACATGTCGGGATGGGTCGACAGCTGCCCTTGCCACGACACCATCCCGGGCGAGACCAGCTTCACCAATCAAGAGAGGAAGAGCTATTGGGCTCGCATTGTGGGCAAGCCATGCCCGATGATTTGTCGCAGGGCTCCTGAGCTGGCATCTGGTAAATTCTTGACGCTTCGTGTATCCCCACCAACCCATCCAGAGAAGATGCCTAAGCGAGTTGCCTTGGTCAGGGAAGTGTAGCAGCGTGCAGTGTAGCAGCATGCAGTGTAACAATAACGAGGGCCTTGAGAAGGGCTCAAGGTGGCCCCTGAGGGCTCAAAGAGGGAGCCCCAAAGAGGGTTCCAAGATATCCCCCAGAAGTGTCCCCCAGAGGAGTTCACGGACCCCCTCCTGAGGGTGTCCAAAAGGGATCCGTAGGGTATTGCAGGGTCCACGCGGAGTCTTTGCCCCCCCCTCTGCAAGGTATTGCAGGGGCTGCGGCGAAGTCCAAGGGAAAGGGTAGGGAAAGGGGCTACTAATGAAGTTGGAAGAGCTAACTCCCTAAAACACCTACGCCCAGAGGGCGTGTGGGATTCACGGACTTTATCAATTTGCTCTTGCGGGTTTCACTGAATGGCTTATTATTTGAGCTGGCTGCGATGGGCTTAGATGGCCAAGATCGTGCGGAGGTGTTGAGGGACTATGACGCTACTCGGCGCTATGTCTATTTTGTATGCACTGTCAAGTTCGGTTGCTGGCAGCAATTACCTTGGGTTTTGATGGGCATTGCAAGCAGCGATGTTGATGTCGGTCGTGAGTGCGCCAGGAAATCCTTGAGATTGTGGGCTCAGCGTCGACGTGACCACGGATATCAGGCGCACTTTCTCGAGACTGTGCTCTGCGACCCTGCTTCCAGAGGTTGCGACGAGATGAAGGACTTCATTGCTGGGGCTGATCCGAAAACATTGCCAATGTTATATCGGATGATGGGACGGTTTAGATTTGTACTAACCAGCGAACGGTGGGTGGAAGCCCTCCACGCGGCCAGCAGGCATTGGCTTGTAAGCGCTCACAGGGCCGGGCCAGTCCACGTCGCCTATCATTCAATGTTGCCTACGCTTCGGGCCAAACTGAGACGACATCCACAAGCGTTGGAGGCCTTGGTTGATCATTGCAATTGTACGAAGACGGGTTACGCAGCACTGCAGGCGATGGGTCTCAACAGTCACCCCCTGATTCAGCAGATGTTGCTGGCGCACAAGAAGAAGGCGATGAGCAGGAAGATGTTGCCAGAAGTGACTCGCATCATATATCACTTGGACACTCGCACGCTGCACCAAGACCTTCCAGACATTCTTCCTCTTCGACCACCACCTCCGCCGCCTCCGCCCGCTGGGCCGGGGCCCGCAGGACGTCCGAGGGCTGAGATCAGAGCGGAGGGGAGTGGCGGAGGAGGAGGGTGAGGAGCTGATGAGGGGGGGGAGGGTAGGGTGAAGAGGAGGAAGAGGAGAAAGAAGGGGTGGAGGAGTAGGGAGTAGGAGGGGGATGAGGAGGAGGGAGGATGAGCAGGACGAGGAGGCGCAGTTTAGTCTGTCCCCAGGACCAGGCGCCGGAGGCAGCAGTGGCAGCGGCGGCGAAGGTCCACCTGGCGGAGGTGGCTCAGGCGGCGGCGGCTTCCTTGGCGGCTCGGGTGGTGGAGGCGATGCCCCTGCTGCGGGCGGTTCTGGAGGCAATGGAAGTAGTAGTGGAGGCGTTGGAGGCAGCGGAGGCGGTGGAAGCAGCGGGGGCGATGCCCCAGGCGGCGGCGCAGGCGCTCCTGCAAGCTCTAGCGGCGGCAGCTTCAGCAAGGACATCGGCCATCCGACGACGTATGCCCAAGTGTTCTCGACTTACGCCTTACGTGAACTCAGGAACTGTTTCAGTCACAGGGATTCGGCGTCAACGCATCAGATTTATGCCATCACCATGGACAAGCCTTTCGCGGCACCCCCGTTCCTGAAGCTCATTGACGTCGTCAACCCTCAGTATGACAATGTAAGCGGTCAAGGTGGCGACGAATCGGATGGCTTCGATTTTGACGCGGAGATGGGCGACCAGGACTGCCTCGCCATGGATTCGATGCCGTCGTGGTGTTCTAAAGGCCCGGGCGGCGCCCAGTCTGTATACCTCACGATCGAGCACGCCCAGCCTTCTGTATTGCAGGTCCCTGAGGGAGCCTTGAAAGTGCAGGAATACGATTCACTTGCTTGCAACTTATGCAGCGTAGACGAGCCTTATGACGACGGCCAGATTTACGCAGAGATAAAGGATACTGATACGTCGGCTGCCGAAACATCAGTTGTTATTACGCCGTCAACTTTCTCCATGCCTGAATGGATGAGCCTGAGGGCGTTCCCGAACAACACGCCCTTGTGCCACGTGTGGGGTAGAGACACGCCCGCGGAGCTATTTACATCAATGCAGGTTGTCGCTGAGAAGCTTCTCTCCACCGGGGCGAGTCTTGGAGGGGCTGCCATCCTTGATCGCGACGACCTGGAAGGCCATCAACATGCTCTCGCTTTCCTCCTGACTCATGGGTATGTGGTGCAGTCTGGTGAGTCTGGCTGGGCAATCAGTCCACGAGGGAAGGAGGCCATGCGAACCATTCAGCCGATAAGCGAGCCGCAGATTTTGCTGAGCACGGGAGAAGGGCTTGCAATGGAAGATCTCTCCATGATCAATATCCTCTTACGCTTGGAGGGTGATGGATGGCACTGCCGCGTTGTCTACTCGAGGAAGGGACTTGATGTTTACAGAGCTGGTAGGGAGAAGGAGTGGTATATGAAAGAATCGGCGAAGACTTTCCAGCGCTATTATTTGTTGGCCCTTCTCTATCACAAGTTGCATGGCAAAGACGTTCCTCATGGCAGGCCTGAGGGGTATTACAGAGCTTTGATTGAAGAAAAAGACTACCAGCCAGCAAAGCGCAGGAAAAAGAATGATTTCGATTTTGATGCGACGCCTGGGAATCAGGATGCACCTCCAAAGATGCCGAAAGTCAAAGGCAAGTCCCCTAAGGGGCCCGCGCCTGAGGAGCCAGCGCCTGATGCGCCTGATGAACCTGAAGACGGAGAAGCTACATCAGATGAAGAATCAGTGCATGCCGAGGAGTCCGAGTCCGAAGCACCAGTCCCGAGTGCCCGGAGTGATAGAAGTGCCAGTTCCAGCTCCAGTTCGAGTAGCAGTTCGACCTCTTCTTCAGACAAGGCTGTGGAGGAGGATGCGCCACCGCCACCACCAGTTGGTCCTGGTGGACAGATCAAGGAGCACAACCAAAATTGGCGCGGGGCCAGATTCACATTCGTGTACCATCGCACTACAGGTGAACCTATCGGCCATGAGGTCACATGCCCTTTGCGGACATACCACGGGGAATGTCGCCGAAGGCGCCTGTGGGCTGCGAACGGTGGGAAGTATCGCACAGAGAAATTACTCAAGTGGTGGGTTTTGAATTGCCGCATGGTGGACAATCAGCCCGACCACCGCGACTACCCAGACCCGGAGAAGCTGCCGATCATGAAGGACCTCGATAACATTGAGTTCTTTCAGCCATAGCTTCCAACTGAAGTTGTTTGGCGATGGTGTGAGAAAACCATAACAACAAAACACACACACAGAACAAATAACAAGCATCATTGTTCAAGGTTTCAAACATCATCATCATCATCATCATCATCATAATCATCATCATCATCATCATCAAAGGGTGAAGGTTTCAAGGTTAGAGGTTTCAAACATCAGCCTGGAGCACGATGCCGCCTTGGCGTGCGGATCTGCCCAGACCGTGGGGCTGCTCGACGACGTCGATACCAACGCTTCGCGTCGCACGAAAGCCGTCTTAGGTTTGGGCCGTCTTGAGTCGTCTTGGGTTGGGCCGTCTTGAGCCGTCTTGAGCCGTCTTGGGTTTGGCTGTCTTGAGCCGTCTTGAGCCGTCTTGGACTTGGGCAGTCAGGGGTCTGGGTGGGTTGGTCTTGGGCCGTGTTGGACTTTGGGGCAATCCTGTGTTGGGCCGTCTTGGGCCGTCTTGGGCCGGGCACTCTTGGGCCGTCTTGGGCCATCCTTGGTGGGGCCGTCTTGGGCTGTTGGGCCATCTGGGATCTTGGGCATAGTGCCTTAGGCGCCCTATGATCTATATGGAACTTGACGCGGAACTTGGCGCGAGAGTAGAGTGCGCAGATGTGATAATTAAAACACGGAGAGAACGCATATCGCACAGCACATAACACAAATCATCATATGAACCAACTAGCACATATCACATAACACATATCACATATCACATATCACGACATATAACAAACACGCATAACTTCAGATAATCACACAGCACACACACCATCAGAAACATAAAGCATCTGACACAGGATCCCCCAACTCCCAGGCCCCAGGACTCCAGGACCCAGGATCTCAGAGCTCAAAGCCTGGAGCACGACACCGCCTTGGCAAGCAGAATTGCTTCGAGCCTGGAGCACGATGCCGCCTTGGCGTGCGGATCTGCCCAGACCGTGGAGCTGCTCGACGACGTCGATACCAACGCTTCGCGTCGCACGAAAGCCGTCTTAGGTTTGGGCCGTCTTGAGTCGTCTTGGGTTGGGCCGTCTTGAGCCGTCTTGAGCCGTCTTGGGTTTGGCTGTCTTGAGCCGTCTTGAGCCGTCTTGGACTTGGGCAGTCAGGGGTCTGGGCGGGTTGGTCTTGGGCCGTGTTGGACTTTGGGGCAATCCTGTCTTGAGCCGTCTTGAGCCGTCTTGGACTTGGGCAGTCTTGGGTCTGGGAGGGTTGGTCTTGGGCCGTGTTGGACTTTGGGGCAATCCTGTGTTGGGCCGTCTTGGGCCGTCTTGGGCCGGGCACTCTTGGGCCGTCTTGGGCCATCCTGGGTGGGGCCGTCTTGGGCTGTTGGGCCATTTGGGATCTTGGGCATAGTGCCTTAGGCGCCCTATGATCTATATGAGCCCTATGAGCCCTTTGTAGCCTTACTAGCTAAATATGGTTTATGATCCCCAGCAGCTGCATGAGTCCTAGGCCCCGTGAGCTCCGTAAGCCCTGAGAGCCCAAGCGCCCCATGAGCCCCATGAGTTTTTCCAGCAGCTTTATGGGCGGATGTTCAGCCGCCTTATGAAGCCTATGGGCCCTAATCGTGTTATGAGCCGTATACGTCACAAAAGCCCTATGAGCCGTGAGCTCCATGAGCCCCACGCACTATCCGCACACCAGATATCAGTAACGATTTGTCTTTCAGCTCATGCAATGCAATTGACAGGTCGGATTCAAGCAAAAGCTCGCAGCGAACTTTTGCTTGGATCCGACCCTGAGGGCAAAGCCCTGAGGGCAGCCCTGAGCCTTGGGTATAAGACTTGGCCTCTGCGCCCTACGCCCTGAGGCTGGAATCGTGGAGCATACGCCTTGAGCCCTGAGCCCTGAGCCCTGAGGCCATACGCAGAAGCTTTCAGGGGCTTCGAGCCCTGAGCCCTGAGCCCTGAGCCCTACGCTGAGGGCCTGAGCCCTCAGGGCTCAAGGCCCTGTGACCTGAGCCCTGAGGCTTGGGGTACGCCATGAGCCCTACGCCTTGAGCCCCACGCCTTAAGCCTCACGCCTTGAGCCTCGCGCCTTGAGCCCTACGCCTTGAGCCCTGCGCCTTGAGCCCTACGCCTTGGGCCCTGAGCCTTACGCCTTGAGCCCTACGCCTTGAGCCCTACGCCTTTAGCCCTACGCATTGATGTTACGTGAATCTTTTATACTTAAATGTTTATTTGAAATAAAAAACCAATCTTTTTGATTTAAACAATGTTGTTTGATGGGTTTTCGCATTATTTGATGTGTGTTTTCTGATTTGTATTGGTTCCCACAATTTTTAAAACCTTTTTAACATTTTGGGTGATTTTCAAACCTTTTTGAACATTTTGGGTGATTTTCAAACCTTTTTCAACATTTTGGGTGATTTTCGATCGCTTTTAATGGTTTTCAATGCTTTTTGCACTTTTTTGCAATTTTGGCAATGTTTTTGCACTTTTCCTGCATTTTCGCAATGTTTTTCAACAATTTGCACGTTTCTGAAGCATTTTTTAACTTTTTGTGCATTTTTGAAACTTTTTGGTTGTTTTTGCTAAAAAAAAACTGTTTTTTTGTGCTTCTCATCAAATTCGCACAGAATCGCCCAAAACTTCCGGGGAACTTCCGGGGAACTTCCGGGGACTTCCGGGGAACTTCCGGGGAACTTCCGGGGAACTTCCGGGGAACTTCCGGGGACTTCCGGGGAGAGGGCTTGGAAGAGGGCTGGCGCGCGAAAATCGCAAAATCAATGCAAAAGTCACCAAAACTGCAAAAAAAAACAAAAAAACGCAAAAAAACACTAAAAAACGCAAAAACACATAAAAAACTGAAAAAAACAACAAAAACAACAAAAAACGTCTGAAATATATGAAAACATAAGAAAATCAGTGAAAAAATAAAAAAAGCACAGAAAACTACAAAAAATCTCAAAAAGCAGCAAAACACAAACAAAAACAACAAAATCTGTGAAACAAATCGAAAAAAAAAACAATGAAAACATTAATAATTCAACAAAAAAGCAAAAATATTACAAAAAAATACTCGCCGTCGTGAATCGAAGGCAAAAACCAAGAAAACATTGCAAAACTATTGATTTGCTCAATACAACACAGATTTTTTTAAAAAAAAAAACATTGAATTACTCAAAAACAGTATGTTTTCAATGCTGGGGCCCTCTACATGGCAGGGGGCCGCTTGGTGACTTTGCAAACACGTGAGCAAGGACCCCTGAGTTCACTTCTCTTCCTTCAACAAAAACACATGTTACGACGATTCAATCACGAACGATTTAATCAACGAGTCCTACTACGACTGATATCACTTCTACAAGTACCCCTTCTAGTACTACTGCTACTACTACTATTACTACTACTACTACTACTACTACTACTTCTTCTACTACTACTACTACTACTACTACTACTACTACCACTCCTACTACTACTACTACTACTACTACTACTACTACTACTACTATTGGGGGTACTACTACTACTTCTAATATTGCTACTAGTACTACCACTACTACTACTACTACTACTACGACTACTACTACTACTACTACTACTACTACTACTAGACTACTACTACTGCCACTATTACTACTACTAGTACTACTAATGCCGCTGCTGCTACTACTATTACAACTACTACTACTACTGCGACTCCTTTGTCCACTTCTACTACCAGACCTATTACGATTATTACTACGGCTACAACCACGACCACTGCTAGAACTTACTACTACTCCTACTACCAAGGCTGCTGCTACTACTCGTTCTACTTCTACTACTACTGCGACTGCTGCTGGTGCTACTACAATTATTAGTTTCACCAATTTAAGGCAGCACGCAGCCGCAGTCTCCCGCAGAGCAAAAAGCAAAAGACAGAACCAAAAACGGCGGTTTGGTTGGCGCCAATGTGACCCCACCACCTGGCTGGGCAACAACTGCGCCCAAAGCCCAAACCACAAACAGCCAGTAACAGCCACCCCAACACCAAAACCAGAAACAGCCGCCAACAGACACCCCAGCGCCCAAACCACAAACAGCCACCAACAGCCACCCTAACACCGAAACCATAAACAGCCACTAAGAGACACTCCAGCGCCCAAAGCACAAACAGCCACCAGCAGCCACCCCAACGCCCAAAGCAGAAACAGCCACCAACAGCTACCTCAGCGCCCAAACCACAAACAGCCACCAACAGCCACCCGAAGGCCCAAATCAGACACAGCCACCAACAGCCACCCTGAGCGCCCAAACCACAAAGATCCACCAACAACCACCCCAACACCAAAACCAGAAATAGCCACCAACAGTCACTGGACTTCTGAGCAAGCGCTGCTTGGGGTCTTGTAGGCAAGTGCTGTTTGGGGTCTTGTGGACAAGCACTGTTAGGGGGACTTCTGAACGAACACTGCTTGGGGTATTGTGAACAAGCGCTGTTGGGGAATTCGTGGGCAAGCACTGTCTGGGAACCCGTGAGCGACCGATGTGGATAGACGTTGTGGACAAACAGTGGACCAGGAAACCAAGCCCAGTTCGAGGACAGGAGTGCGTGTTGGCTTGCAGGTCAGTCTAACTCCGTATGTATTTCATGGTTCGAGCCCGACTTGTATTTGGCCACTCGTGCAAGACGGCCTATTCATTCGAACGTTCGAACACCTTGAGATGTCAGATGGCCCCGGTCTTGACTCTGGCGGGGGAGGCGTTCTATTGCCCACCGAGGACTCGCAGAGATACGTTCCTGAGATGATTCCTGACGACTCGCAGAGATACAAACGGACAGATGGACAGCCTGAGACTATTCCTGACGACTCGCCGAGATACGAGTGGACAGATAGACAGCCTGTCACTATTCCTGAGGACTCGCAGAAGTACGAATGGACAGATAGACAGCGTGACACTCCCCCGCCGGAAGATCACACGCAAAGGTCTCGGTCTCGCACGCCACCGCCCAGGGATCCAGGGCATGGGTCGGCAGAGCAGAACTCACTTGGGTTTGAGTTCGACGAAGGAGGTGATCGTAAAGATGGTGGCGCTTCGGACCTAGTCAGCGAGCGCGAGGGCGAGGAGAAGAGCGAGCCAGATAGCTGGGCCGACTTGCGTGACCTCATCACGGAATCCGACTCCGACATCGACGAGGATGCAGCTTCTCAGAAGTACTCGAACATGGACCCTGTCAGCTTCCAGCGCGAGATCAACAAGATCAGGGGTGGGAACATCAAGGCGTACAAGAAGATGACGTGTTGGCTCCCACCGGGGCCGAGTACAGCAGAGGAGTTCGGGAAACACACAGAGCGTTGCGTGAAGAAAACGTGCGATGGACATGAAGGTGGCGTTCGTGGTCGTCGGCTTTGCAGTTTGTTGGAGTATGGCATTGCCCTGCACACCGACTTCAGCGGCGCCCAGGGCGCAGAGATGACGATGAAGATGATGGAGCACACGCTACGGAAGAAGGGCCTCAATGCACGCTGGTGCCTGCTCTTCAGGGCGTCCGAGCCGAACGCGAAGCTGAACAAGAACATCTGCAACGAGGATAACCCCCTGAGACCGCAGCACGTGTTCAAAAGGGTCGAGGATATTCACGACCCCTGCAAGAGCTTGCCGCAGATTTCGCCATGCTTCTCAGGGTTCCCGATGGACATGAAGATGGAGTTCAACCACCAGCACAAGAGCGAACTTCAAAAACGTTCCTGGGAGCTTTTCTGCAAGGGCAAGATGTCCTACAAGTGCGTGAGGCACGACGGCAGCTGCCCATGTCGATACGGTGAGGATGACCTCTTCGCCGACCCTCGCGAGTCGCCCTTAACCATGAACTGGGGTGGGCCTATGTGTCAAGCATGGTGCCCTGGAGGTGGCCAACACGGGATGGCCCACAAGTCCATCAGCTCATTCAACATGTGGATCGAGGAAGCCAAGCGGTTCGACATCGTGCTCATGGAGGAGTCCGACCAGTTCCCGATGGACCTCATGATCGCAGGCCTTTCGCAGACCCACAAGGTGATCTTTGGAATCTTCTCGCCAACTGATCTTGGTTGGCCTACTGCTCGCTCGCGTGTTCGGGCTGCTGCTCTCCGCTATGAACGCCTTATCTGGCTTGGGCCCGATGGGCCAAATGTGACCAATGCTTTCCTGAGTATCTACCGCGAGAAGGTCGTCACCACGGCTAGCGTCTTCTGCCAGCTGGACACCCCGGATGCGATCAAGCGCAACCTGAAGGAGCAGTCCAAGCAGTCCAGGGCTATGGAGGAGTTCGATGGCCATGCGTTCGAGGTGCTGTCGCCGAGCGCTGCCGACTTCCTTCTAGCATACCATGAACTTGCACAGACGCGCGAGGCATCGGACTGCAACCGTATGGTCGTTGACGTGAGCAGCAACCCCGATGGTCACAGCCGCATGTCCCTCTGGATCCCAACAGTCCGCTGCAGTTCGCAGATGATTAGCATGGACATCGGAGACGCGACCAAAGATCACATCTTCACGCCGAAGGAGATGGCCTTTTCGCAGGGCTGGCCAACGCTGTCGACGAGCGAGGAGCTACGTGAGTTGCTTCCGTTCGACATCTCCCAGATGTCCCAGTGCTTGGGGAAGTCTACTTTGGGCAACGGGATGCACCTGGTGGCCGAGGAGTCGTGGTTCTGCTTCGTCGCAAGCCACGCGATCAGGAGGGACGTGGTAGCCAAACTGTCCCCGCCCATCAACTTCGAATGGAAGAGCCCAGAGGATGACGACTGAGAGTTGCCAGGTGACAGGCCGGGCTTGCCAGGCAGCAGCGGCTCGAAGAAGCTAGCGGATTAGGCTTGCCAGACGTGCTGCGGGAAGTGCGTTCCATTGTTCTGAAAACCGAACGGGCTCCTGACTCTACAAAGTTCTGAGGCGTCCACGGCCGAGTGGATCGTCTGATGGGCCACGTCTTTGGGAAGCTATTTGGGGAGAGAGCCGCAATGCTGATGCTGCCCTAGATGGCGAGAGGCATCCTGGACCCCCAAAGGCCCTAGCCATCGTGGATCCCCAAAGGCTCGAGGTATGCTGGGCCCCCAAAGGCTTCTCCTTGGCTTTCTCTTTGGGCAGCTCTCAGGCGGGGCCCCGGGCTTATGCGTGACAAGGCTACGTATGCGTGATCATACATCCACATACACGTATATATAAAAGCTCTTGCTCCCGCCTGTGTCAACGGCAAACAAGTAAGGCATACGTCAGAAATCCTTGACGCTTCGCGTATCCCCACCAGCCCATCCAGAGAAGATGCCTAAGCGAGTTGCCTTGGTCAGGGAAGTGTAGCAGCGTGCAGTGTAGCAGTATGCAGAATAACAATGACGAGGGCCTTGAGAAGGGCTCAAGATGGCCCCGGAGGGCTCCAAGAGGTAGCCCCAAGAGGGTTCCAGGATATCCCCCAGAAATGCCCCCCTGAGGAGTCCACGGACCTCTTGGTGGGGTCCACGCGGAGTGCAGGGTATTGCAGGGTCCGCGCGGAGTGCAGGGTATTGCAGGGGCTGCGGCGAAGTCCAGTCGAGAGGGTAGGGAGAGGGGCTACTAATGAAGTTTAAAAAGAGCTAACCCCCTAAGCTACCTACGCCCAAAGGGCTTGTGGGACTCCAGACCTTACGCCGAGCTCAACATATAATATCAATCCGTTGCCAAGAATAACAATGGCCCCAAACAGCGCAATCTAACGTAACAGAGGGCCCCGCGCAGTGGACGTGGACCTCCAAACAGCGGGCGTGGAACCCATAACAGTGGGAGTGGAACCCAAACAGTGGACGTGAAATCCACGCTGTGATGAGTGGTGCCTGAAAGCACCGACGATAGTTTGGGATGCCAATTTGCCTCGAGGGTCAACTCCAATCGTTTGCGCATTGAGTCCGTAGCATCATCATTGGTCGAGCGATTCGATTTATTTTCCATAACGCTGCATGCTGAAGTTGCCACTTCTGGTGGTAATCATGGCAACGACGCCTGTTGTCGGCACTGGATCCAAAGGCGAGCATGCGCCTGAGGCGCCTGAGGCTGCGCCTGCCGCGGACGAGGACAAGGGGACCAGCAAGGTACCGGAGCGATCTGAAGGCGACGGCGGCCAATTCTCTTTCGGAGATTTCGAAGATGGCAGCCGTACAAAGATGAGCATACCGCCACTTCAAGAAAGAATGCTCAGGCGGAAGGCCGGAAGCGCAGACTCAGAGGTGGAACCAGAAAAAAAGGTTCAGCGAAAAGCCGCTGATGGGCGGGCTGCTCCCAGTCGTCGGACGGATAAGCCCTGCCCTGTTACTTCGTGCGAGGAGCAGGTCCATGGGAACAAGAAGCACTGCAAGGCGCACCATCGGATTTACGAATGCTTGAGGAATCACAGCCTAAAGGGCGTTGACGACCTTGACGAGAAAACCGAGACGGAGGAGTCCAAGAGTTTCAAGGCGATTTTCGGACACAGGGGGAAGAAGGGCTCCAAGAACTACGATGGGGATCCAGAGATCGCAAGCCAAGTGTTGGAAGATGTCCGAAAGAAGCATCCTGACATGGACGATGCTGGCGGCAGCGGTGCTAGAAGCACGAAAGCCCGTGGAACTGACATTTCGCTTTCTACGTACGTTAACCGCAGGGGGACAGAGAAGAGCAAGTCAGAGGTTTCAGCTCGACCGAAGTGGGACTTCGAGCTTTTCTCCTGCCAGATGGAGCTCCTGCGACGGTGGACCCCAACCAAGATCAAGCAGGAATGGGCGCAGCTCGAGGAAAACACTCCAGACGATCAAAAGGACAATTGTGGCCCTCCTGACAATCCACTTCGTATGCCAGTGCCTTCGTGGATGGTGGGGGAGGACAGGAGCGTTCAGCAGACGAAGAACTACCAGGCTCAGGAGATGGTGACGGCGAAGCCAAAGGGGAAGGCCATGACGAAGACCGCTCTGGACAATGCTGTGAAGGACTGTGCCAAGGGCTTCACCACGATTTCGGCCGCGAGTTCGGCAGGTGCCTTGTTATCGCCATCCGCTAACGCAGTCAACGCTACTGACGATGTGGCCAAATCCGCCGCAGACATTATGGTCAGTCGCGGAGCATCATCGGCGGCAGGGGGCTCGGCGCACCAGCAGGGCGCCCCCGGATCCGCGCCCGCCGCCAGCGGCGCAGGCGCCGCTGGTGCCAAGGAGTCATCGGGCGATCCAGGCTCCGCCTCGAAGAAGCAGAAGTTCGACGTTGGTGTCTCGAGGCTCCAGACAGCAGAGGCCAAGAACAGGATGCTGGCGACTGAATGCGACAAGCTCGCGAAGGCTCTGGCGCTCGCTTCGAAAACGCACAAGGAGGGCGGCGCCTCAGGCGAGTCGGAGAAGGGCCTGTTGATGGAGCGCTTCGTCATCGGGGCCATGGTCCTCGGCAAGGAGATGACAATCGAGATGGGGTCAATCGAGAGTGCCCCAGACGTGAACATCAATGGAAACTTCACGGATGCCTTGAAAGAGTTCAAAGAGGCCTCGAAACGCCAGCATGATCAAGCCGAAGAGCCAAATGACCCGCTTCCAAGCCACTTGAGCTCCGATGCGGTGACATATCACGACTACAAGTTGAAGGAGACCGTCGAGAAGGCCTTGCTACTACCCATCGATAAGAAGGAGGAGCTGTTCTGCATCTTCAGAGCGCGCTCGCTGGTTGAGTCTATTCGGGTCGCAACCACCCCGGACGCGATTGAGGAGGCGGAGTCAAAGGTGGACCAGTTCAAGATGCAGATCGTCCAGCTGATTGACTGCATCAAGGACGCCGCGAAGCTCGTGAAGAAGAGCGCCTCCACGGCTTCACAAGCAGCTGCTCAACGCGACAAGGAGGCGAAGGCCAAGAAGCTTGAGGAGCAGAGAATGGCGGCTTCGGCAGCAACCAGCGCCCTGAAAAAGCAGATCACATCGATGAGGACAAGGGGGAAACTGCCTGCCCAGCCCGCCGTCTCCAACCTTTTTGATAAATCCTTCTCACTTATACTTTTCCTTCCCCTCCTCCTGCTCCTCTCCTTTTTTCTCCCCCCCTACTCTGCCCTTCTCCACGTTCTCATGGCGTCTTCTCAGCGGGGCGCAGTTTTCCCTCCAAGGATAAGCAAGGCGGGAACGTTTGCAGTCGACTGGGTATCGACCGGGGGCAAAGCTGTCAAATCTTTCGGTAATGTGTCAGCGTTCGACGAGGCGCTGAAAAAGGACTCGGCAGTAGTGGACGAGCCTTTCAAAGTCACCACTGGGGAAGAGTGGGCCAAGCAGTTAGAGAACTCCGTCATCAAGACCAGCCTGGAGAAATTCCCGGAGAAGTTTCCCGCCCAGGCCGAGAAGAGGGATGACCAAGCGACCGCCCCAATGTTAGCCGCCCACGGCACTTCCGTGATCGAGCCTCTCATGAACAGCATCCCCCCGAGAACGATGTACGTTGATGTCAGCAAACACCCTGTCGTGGCTTCCTCAACCGACAAGCTATGGCTATTCGGGTATCTGCCCACTTTCGTGAGTACGGACTTCGAGACGGGGCTCTTCGGCTCCGTTCGCTACTACGCCAAGGGAGGCAACGTCAAGCTCATCTTCATCAAGGGTGCCGATCTGCTGAAACATCTCGGTTACGTGAAAGAGGTCGACCTCAAAAGTCGAGCATCGGCGATGCTCGAAGCCCTGAAGCCAGAGGATGCCAAGACGCTCATCGACAAGGGCACGCAGATCTTCACCACGACGGCCACTCCTGGTGATCTTGTCGCGGTTCCTCCCGGGTACTTCGTATGTGCAGCAGCAAGTGGTTCGAGCGTGGTTGGCGTGAGAAAGTCGTTGCTGCTGCAGCGTGATTCTGGTAAGACTGATCTCGAGGCATTCGGAGAGCATGCCGATTTCAACAAGGACGACGTGTTGCAGGCATCGGTTAACATCTTAGTTGCAGGCAGCAATTCGTGATTGATGAAGTGTTGCCAGTGGTCGACCTCGCGACGACGAGGTGCCACATCTACATATTACAAGTACCGCCGTCCCCCGTTCGGCTGTGGAAAATGCAATAAACATCAAACCACCATCATCACCATAAACACCCAACAATAATAGTGCAATCACACTTTGAGGAACACCAGTGCTTGCTTGTGCAAGAACTGTTTGGGGTCCACCAGCCTGTGTTGTTCGGGCGTCTTGGGAGCTCCTTGGGCCGTCTTGGGGTCATCTTGAGCCGTCTTGGCGTCTTGGGAGCCCCTTGGGCCGTCTTGGGGTCATCTTGAGCCGTCTTGGCGTCTTGGGAGCCCCTTGGGCCGTCTTGGCGTCGAGAAGGCCTCGCGGCCACTACCGTCGACCCTGGGCGGTGGAAGGAGGGCGGATGGAGAATGAGGGGGAATGTGCGAGGAGGAGAAAGGGGGGGGGGTGAGGAGGACAAGGAGGAGGACGAGCAGGAAAAAGGAGGAGGGCGAAGAGGGGAGTGAGGAGAAGAGGAGGAGGGCGACGACGAGGAGAGAGGAAAAGGATGAAGATGAGGAGGACGAGGAGGACGAGGAAAGGGAGGCCGTCGTCCGTCGTCCGTCGTCGGCTCGCGGCCGGGCGCGGGGCGCGGCGGCGCGGCACCCGCTCCGCTCGCCCTCCCCTTCAGTCCTCCGTCCTCCCCCTCATCGCCCTCCTGCTCTTCCACCTTCTCCTAATCCTCCAAAACTTCTCATCTTCTCACTCCTCCTATTCTTAATCCCTCGCTATCCTTCACTGCGTCTCTTATTCTTCCCTGCCTTCCTCCTGCTGCTCCCCAGTGCTCCCCCGCGCTCGCCCTCGACAAAACACGGCGATGAGGAGAAGGGTGAAAAGGAAACCGTCGAGGAGGAGCGGATAGTGGGTCTACGTTCGCGAAAACTACGACGCGCTCCAACTTGCCTGGGGGGGAGGGGGCGGGGTTCGCGAAAGGGAAAAGGCGGGATTCACCAAGCCGCGCGGCTCCGATCAACGCACATGACATGCACTCTGATGTGGGATGCCTGCGCCCTAGCAGTCTCGGCAACCGACCGCGGCGCGCGATTGAGTGCTTCATCGCGCCAGCACGCGTAGCATGTCGGATTGCCAAGCACGCGTGTCCTGCGGGGGTGCGGGGGTCCTCTCCAAGCGGGGCATCGCGCGTGGATGAGGAGGGTCGGGGAGGGGGGGGGGGGGGGGGGGTAGGACGGAATATGCGGAGGAGGACGAGGAGGGGGATGATGAGGAGGAGGTAGGAGAAGCAGGAAGGGGGAAGGAGGAGAGAAGGAAGGAAGGGCCAGAGGGAAGATCCGCACTTGAGAAGCAACGGTGGCACTGTCTGGTGCAATGGAACCTGGATGTGCGACTGGTGCCTGGTGGCCCTGGTTTGCGATTTCTGGCGCGGGGCTTGGCGGGGCGTCAACTGCGGCCCATGTTGCTTCTCAAATGTGGATTCTTGCCTAATGCTGTGACGGGCTTGATATATTTGCTGGTTGCGCCCATCCAAGTGTTGTATCCGCCCCCGCGGCTGCTCCTCCCCACGCATCCCCCATGCGAGCCCACGCTGTGCGATTCTCCTGCTAGTTTGCGAGCCCCCCCCCCCCCCCCCTCTCCCACTTGCACCCCTTGTATCCTGGACGTCAGCTCAAAGAAGAAGTGGTGCTTCGGAACCAATGTAATGCCAGCTCGACTGCTAAATCTATTCGCTCGCTGCATCAGGCCAAGTAATTATTTGCCGTCTGCGTTCGAAGGTGCCAGTGGCATTGCTCGAATCTTGGCGAGATATTCCGATTGGCTTATCCCGACATGGCGAGGATAATCTTGGCGTGGGAGGTCACCGTCACCACCATATTTCTCGATAAGGTGAATCGCGAACAAAAGAACGCGCCCTGATTCCCCAGCCTTGAATCTCATGCGACACCCGTCGTGGGCAAGCTCAATCGAATTTCTAACATCTTTTCTACTCCCAAGCATAGACAGAGTCAGATCGTGAATCCTTGCCTGGGGAGATGCGTTTGCGTCTCTCTGCCATTTGAAAAGGTCACCCCGAAGATTTTTACAACCCATGTCCAAAACCTGTTCCTCACGACCTGTAAGTCGCCACGAATCCTGAAGCAGCACTCTCCAGAGCAATGCCGACGTAAATCTCATCGCAGGTCCAAACGTCACCGCGTGTAGAACATCGATGGCAACGTTTCAATCGCTATCCCCGTCTCATCACAAAATATAGGGCAACGGTGAACGATCGGGTCCAGTAGCTGACTGTTGTGCCCAAGATCCGGCCTCCAGAAGGTGCAGTCGATTGGAAGTACGGAGCGTTCTAGTTCTGCCACATCCATAATATTTGAGCTCGGCTCGAATCTGTCACCAGGTTTCAGATTAAATGGAAAAGGTAGTTCTGTCTGAATCGTCCGCCTCCAGAACCCTCTCCCTGCGAGTGGCGAAAGCCTGCCGTCCCTGACAAGTTCGATCATTTGGTCTCGAGTCTCGATTCTCCTTGTTATTTTTAAGCTTTGGCAGGCCCTGTCCTAGTCGGTTTGGCCCCTGGCCTCCCAGGGGTGTTCGCACAGGCTGCGCGCGTCATACTTATCATGCGTATCGTTTCCAGTGGCGTTGCATTGAGGGCAAAAATGATGAGTCGATTGCACGTCAGGGAGCCCCAACATAGGGGATGCCTCCTTGAGATCACCTTTGACCCAACATCACACATGCCCGAACCCCCAGCTGCAACCCCCTTCTCTTGGATGATGGTTGCAAGCGGGTCAGCAGGGTCGTACTGCTAATTATCGCGCTGAGTGGGGGAGCGCATGCCGCGTGCCAATTGACCCAGCATCCACGATACACAATTCATACTTGGAAATACGCTGCACCACCCCCTGCATCCACAGCGGCATGTATCTTGCGAAGGCATCCCCCCGATCCAATAGCGTTTTTGCGTCTGGAGGTTCACTAGCCACACTCCTGAGATCGTTCGAGGCTGCCCCGAGATCGCGCTCGTGTATCGAACGCCGTCGGAGAAGTAAGCGAGGGGGAGCACGGGGCCCTCGCCCTTGCCGGCGGCATCCCGAACAATTGCATGCCGCTGATAAACTACAGGCCATCGACGTTCGCCCACTGCCTCGATCATATCTGGATTTGTTCGGCTTCATCTGCAATTACTTCCCCAACAGCAGGCAAAGGTATATCATGCTGAACACGCGTCTCGGTTCGATGGTGTACGCCAGGGACTTTGATCCAAATCAGCGGCCCAGGATCAGGCAAATTCGGTCGAGCTTTTTTTTGTAATTCCCAGGAGGCCTCCCAGGTGCCATGGCGCACTTCCCAAAATCAGCTCCAAGCGCGCCTGCGCCACGACAGTAGTGGCGCGCAATCGCTAGATCAGCGGCCGTGATCTTACATTGAGCTTTCAAAGCAATCAGGTGGTGCAACGGCTTATGGCCAGCATCTCTCCATTGCCGGCGCTGCTCTGAATCGGAATCGTCAGCCATCGCAGGCCTGCCGCGCAGAACACTACTCGAGCTGAGCTGCAAAGCCAGAGCGGCAAAGGGACAGGAGGAAGGACAGTGCATGCTGCCGCGCCCCTGCGCAGGCCACTGGAGATCACCAAGGCATCGTGCTACGCATTCGGTCGAAGGTGCACGGGGTGGGGCAGAAGCAGGGGGGGGGAAGTCAGGGGAGGGTAGAGTGTGGCAGGGAAGTGGAAGATTATGCAAGTAGGAAGATATCTGTGCGAAATCGGTCACAATCAAGAGAGTCGTTTCAAATTCGCTTCCATCGAGGTTCCATCGCGATTCCATCGCTCCCCCCTGGCCGCGATGGACCAGTCCATCGGGTCCATCGCGTGCGACGGAGTCCACCGCTTGCGATGGAATCTATGGTTTTGTGAGGATGTCTCAGGCGATTCGCTCGGGCCCATCGCTCGCGATGGAGGGATGTAGGGGTCCATCGCGTGGGTTTGGGGCCCCTCGCATGCGATGGATTCCGCCGGTTGCGATGGACTCCACCGGTCGTCCATCGCAGTGGTTTTCGTTGTTTTCCGCTGGTCCTGGGGAAATCTGAAGATTCAGTAGGATATGTAAGTAGATTGTGTTATTATCGTGATTTCCGATAGTAGCAGGGGCATCTTGGAACTAAAAGCAGAATGCCGATCGCTACTCGAGGCGATGGGAGCTCGAGCTCGCGATGGCTCCCGCGCGCGCGGCTGCCCGTGCTGTTGTGTCCAATGTGCAACTGCATGTGCATTGCAATGTGTGGTCATGCATTAGATAGCCACCACTTCCTAGGACCCCTGGGTTTCAAAGACAAGTTGCGCATCGGACTTCAAGAAACTATAGCGCCTATGCGGTGACATTAGAACGACCCCGAGTTCTAACGACGCTTGCCCCGCCGAGCACCCCAAGAGCTCTGGCTCGCGTTCTCCACATGCACGCCTGCTCAACCACGCCTCGCACGCCCAGACGCACATGGCACTTCTCGCCAGAGACGCGCTGCTCGCAAAATCTGCGGGCAAATGTGGGCGCACAGGAGATGGAAGAGTGATCGTGTAGGACAGAAGGCCTCTGAGGGCATGAAGGCGAGGATGAGGATGAGAGGAGGGTGAGGATGCTGATGAAATGAGGGTGAGGATGAGGGGAAGCAAAGTGCGCCTGGCTGCCTACTGGTTCTGGTGGGAGGCGAGCTGCCTGCCGATCATGGCCATATGGTCCATGAGCTCCAGCAAGGGGCTATCAATATTCTGCGAAAAATTGTCGAGGTTGAGCTCGAACTTGTCCATGGTCATGGTCTTCAGGCAGCTCGTGCGGAAGTCTGGGTAGCTCACGTCGTTGACGAACTGCTGGTTGAATATTTGGTCCTTCTCTGGAATCCCCTTCAAATTCGTCATCATCTTCACGAGCTCCTCCCTGTCCGATCCTGCCCAGGAGTACTTCGGGTCTGTCTTCATCGAACTCTCCAAATTCGCCGCCTGGTTGGTCGCGACTGCGTACATGCCCCTCATCGCTTTGGCCTTGACCTCAGCAGACCCCGTCAGCGCAGCCAATCCCTTCGATTTCGGCACAGCCATGCCCCCCCTGCCCCCTGTTCGCCTTGTTCTTGGCCTTGGGGTCGGTCGGCGCCTCGGTCTTGCCAGCTCTGCCTTTGCGATCCCTGCCAGCTGCGCCGTCAGCTTCACCGTCAGCTCCACTGCCCCCGCGAGCTCCGCCAGCAGCAGCGCCAGCTTCAGCCTTCGTAGCTTTCTGGCCTGACTCATCAACGCGAGCTCGCTTCGAACCTGGAGGCGTGGTCTCGGCACCATCCGCAGCCTGATCATCGAGCTGCTTGGTCATCTTCTGGAACTGCCAGGACTTCTGCAACTCCCAGATCTTTTCCATCTTGGTCTCGGTGCTGTCGACGCTGCAGGCCCACCTGATGGTTTTCGTCGGCGCGTGGTGGTCATAGTACGCACTCCCCGCCTCGATGCAGTAGAGCGCGTTGTTGATGGCCGCCCTCATTCCAGTCGCTCCTCCGCCCTCCAACCACGCGATGCGGCCGAGGGGAAGCAATGTCCTGCGCGATGCATATCTAAGCCCCTTCCTCACAGTCGGACACAGCGGCGATCGAAGCAACGACCCCAAGACTGCCAAACCAAGACCCATGGCACGCCTATACTGCATGCGTCTTCACACGCCAACGCATCTGCAATGCAAAGCAACACCCGAGACTGGCTAGACACTGTCGTGGGGCATTCCTTGAATAAGGTAATATCTGGCCCAAAGGCGAAAGCGCAAGGTTGCCCGCGGCCCAAGGGCCTAGCCTCAAGGTTATATGTGGTGGTTTAAGTTTTCGTCCTCCCTTAATAGCGGTGGTTTTTGGTAGGTTGTCCCACAGCGTGCAACGAACTGTGCATATTGCTTGGTGCAGTTTGGGGAAAGGGATCCTAGTCGTCGCGGCCGCAAAGGCACGGCGAATCGATGCGCCATCACGATCGGTATTCAAGGTCGGCATCTGGATCACGGGCTAGCGTCGATCAATGGTTTCGGGCGTGCCGTCCCGCGGCACTGAAAGTGCGCCACGAGCTCGCGAGCGCGCCTTGGCATGCGTCAGCGTTCGCACGTTCCGAGCCCAATGAAATGCGAAGCGTGGGTGTGCCAAACTGCATCGCATGATATCGCGCGATGGCGGCCCGCGCCCGTATCTTGATGTGCCGCGCGAGTTGCGCAGGCATTACGAGTCAATGCGCAGTCGTCTGCGCGCGGATGGCTTTCGAGCTGCCTCGCGAAGCAATGCTTTAACGCATTTCCGCGCAGGGTCCTTCGCGCGCCCACTTGTGCAAAGGGTGATGGGTCAGGGCGTGTAGAGGTGGGCTCAGGGCGCGTGGTGCATAGCAGTGCGTTGGGTACCCAAGTGCATTGCTCATGGCGTATGGGTCGTGCCCAGTTGGTGCGGGTTCACATGATTGCGCGGAGTGCGCGGGTGTTCGGCGAGCAAGGCCGATGGCTTGAGCACGAAGCTCATGTAGATAAGCCACAGCGTGGTCTCATCTATATATTGTTGACGTTGGGTGCTAGCGTAGGCGGGTAAGTTATTGACGAGTTGGTGGCCGACGGCCGCGCGCCAATCGCAACAAAAAATGAGGACAGGCAGGATGATGAAAAGGGCGGGGGTGGAGGGGGGCATGAGGACAGTTGCCATGATGATGACGGGGGGGGGTGCTCTGGCACATTGAATGGGGGGGCACCAGAAAAAGGCTAGCACGGGCTCACCCATGGAGGGGGGGGGGGCACCTTGAGCTAGCGCACGGTAGGATTGCATTGGGCCCCCGCAGGGCCCGCGAAACAAATACATAAACCAGACCTGGGGCGAGCATCCAAGAAGGCCAGGTCCTTGGGTGGGGGCGGCGGAAGGCAGGGCTAGCATTCGAAGACCCCAGGGTTGAATACAATGCCAGGTAGCACGTGAGAGATGAATGGTGAACGCAGTCTGACCAGGCCTCCTCCTCCTCCTCCTCCTCCTCCCCCTCCTCCCCCTCCTCCCCCTCCTCCTCCCCCTCCTCCCATTCATCATGTTCCTCCACATCCTTCTCATCCCCCCTGCTCGCGCGCTCGTGCTTGCGACGGTGACGCAAGCGACTGCGATGGCGACGGCGATCGTGACTAGCATCATCTCGGTGGAATGGCTGACTACGGCGACGGCGACTTGAATGAGCAGACTGCGATGCCACGAGCATGTCTCGATAGCAATGGCGACGCCGACGACGGTGGCCAACGAAACGTGACAATAGGGAGGCACGAGTAGAACACGGCGCACTGCATGCACCGAGAGACCGATCGAGAGCTCGCTACCGTTCTCCCCACACTTGCGGCAGCAGCACTCCCCGTTGGACCAAGATCCGAGCATCTAAATGTCCGACGCTCGCCGACGACTCGGCCTCCCAAAAAATATGGCATTGTGCGCGCAGTGGCGTGTGAACCTTTGTGTGTGCGAGCGTGCGATTGTGCTCTCAAAGTGGGTGTGATCGTGAGTGCATGCGAGCGCCGATGTCACGAGCACGCACGTCGAGGGCCGCGCCGCCCGCTCCTGCGTCCTGCGCCTCCACTCACTCGCTATGGAAGCGCGTCAATGAGCTGAGCCGATCCTTGTACATGGCGCTGCTCATTGTGCGCATGTAGTCCATGTTGGACGTCTTGACAGCTGTGCCCGCGGCCCCGTCCAGGGCCTCGAGGGAGCGACGAAGCGCCCAGAGGGGAAGGGGAGGGCGGTGAAGAAGTGAGTAGTGGAGCTGGAGGGAGCACGAGCAGGAGGCTTCACGGTACAAGGGCAGGGGGGAGATGGATGCGGAGGGAATTAAGGGCAGCAGCATCGGCAAGATGAGGACGATAATGGCCAAAGGGTCGGGGGGAGGAGGAGGAGGTGGAGGAGGGCGCTCATTGCAAACAAAAAACAGTATCGTTCCTCCTCCTCATCTTCGCCCTCCTCCTCACTCCTCCTCCTCATCCTCCTCCTTCCTCCCCCTCCTCCTCCTCCTCACCATCTCCCCCTCCTCACCGCCACCCTGGCCTTAAACCTGCCGCCGTGCAGCAGGGGGGTGAACAACGTGTGGCCGAGGTTGCAGGTCTTGCTGGAGGTCGCTGCTGCCTCCACGGGGTAGAAGAGCACCTGCGCGACGTGCCCGCACGGAACGTGGGCCGCTTGCCCGACCTCAGGCTGGAGGATGAAGCTAGCCTGGTTGATCTTGGCCCCTTCCTCTGTCTCGAAGAATTTCATGATGTCTTTGAGCGAGACCCCCTGGGCTACCACTTCCGCCACGGGGTGAACGAAGTACGCCATGTTGGGCGTCAATGGCACCAGCACGCACTCGTAGCCCGAAAGGGGGACCGCTGACGGCCCCACGCGGGGGCTGTCTGGCTTCACCGTGCAGACCCACGGCACCAGCCCCCCCTCGAGGAGGTCGTAGACCTCCGAGCCCACCTGGCCGAAGTCCACCTTCGTGACGCTGGAGCCCAGGCGCCCGCAACAGCCGATCCACTTGGCGCCGTTCTCATCAAACTGCTCCTGGTGGACTTTGAGCTTGCTCGTGATCGCCTCATTGTTCTTATCGATGAAGTCCTTGATCACCCCGAGCGTCGCTGTCTCAGGGTCCTTCCACATGGCGACCTTGTCGCCGTTGAACTCCAAGTCCACCTCGACGTCACCTCGGAAGGGAAGCACCTTTCTAGTCTTGCCTTTGGACGAGCCTTTTCCAGCCTCGGTCAGAGAAGCTCGCTGTTCGTCGCCAGTCGCTGCGTACAGAGCCCGACTCATGGCGTCGGCGTATTCCTTTCCAAAGCCCCCCTTCTGCAAACGCTTGGTGATCTTGACGCGCCTGTTGTAGTGGCCCATGTACGCGATCGATTTGTTGTGGCCGAACTTCTCCTGCAAGTACTTGAGCCCGCTGAGCTGCGACTGCACGTGCTTCCTCTGCCCGTCGAGGTCGGTCATCTTGGCGTCCATCACCACCACGTGCTTGACGAACTCCGCCTTGGTGCACTGCTCCCCGCACTTGCTGACATAGGTCTCGAGCTCCGTTGCCACGCCCGTGAGCTTGTCAACCAACTCCGACGTGGGCTGGTGCAAATCGCCTTCCTTGTCCTTGCCCACCGCCTGGCTGGCAGTGTTGAGCTGCTTCACGTAGCCGCTGGTGGGGTCCAAAAACCCTTTCACGACGTGTGCGGCCATGGCGGCCCACAGCCGCTTCGCCTCCATGAAGCTGATGGGCTCCATGGCCTCTACCTCTGGGCCCGAGGGGATGGTGCGCTCCCTGGTCTGGTCGTCGATGCTGATCCCCAGCTTCGCGTTGAACAACTTGGGCTTCGAACCGCCTCCTGCTGATGACTGCTTCCCGTGGTCCGACGCCTGCCCCTGTGCCCCAACGTCGTTGCCGTCCTTGGGAGAACTCGCCAAGTTCTGAGCCAGAGTCTCAGCGCTCAAAGTCCCTGCGGAACGCGTCGACGCCGAATCCCCGCCAACAACCCAGTGCTCCGACGAATACACCCGCGTAGATGACTCAAGGGGGGGCGCTGCCGATGCCAAGGAGCTGGGCCCAGGGCCAGCGGGAGCAGATTTGACAGAGAAACGCCCGCGCTTCTGCTGGTACTCGAACTCAGACACCTCCGAGGTCTCCTTGGTGAACGACTTCTCGGTGGCGCCCCGCTCCTTGCGGAACCTGCCGATGTCCTTGTACGCGATCTTCCGCTCGATGACGGCGCCCTTGGCGTCCTTGAGGTCGTGTTGCCCCTGCTGGGACTGGTGCAAGCGCTCGAATTCCATCTTAGACTGCTCGTCCGTCGTGCGATGCCAAAACCCTTTCCAACTCTGGAACTCGATAAGGCTGACGACCATGTCATCGTCAAGGCTCAGGTTGCTCTGGTGTGTCGAATGCTCGACACCTGCCTTGAAACTCTTCACCACGTCATTGCGAGCGACCTCCCGTGATTGCTTGCTCGGGTCCTTCCATGCCATCATGCGTTTCTTCCAAGCAGGGCGGTCGCTCTGGAACTCCTCAAAGACCTGGGCCTTGATGTGCGCAGGCGCAGTCTTGATGCAGTTGTTGTGCGCCCGCAGCCCGTTCCAGCATACTTGGTGCAGCATCATCCCCTTGTACTCGTGGCTGAGTTCCTCCTTCGGGCCCGACTCATCACAGATGCCACAAACCACCATGGCGACTGGCTCCTCTTTCTCGGGACTCATACCGTCATCAAAAAAAACATCGATGTCTTCAGCACGTTCAGCCATCGATCGGTGCCGCAACTCTTCGAGTGACAGTCTGCGATTGCTCTGACGCCCAATGCGGCGAAGACGGTTGAGCCAAAACGGCCAACTGGTGGACGGAAGGTGGCAAGGAGGAGGAGGGGGAGTGCCACGGATATGAATGAGGGTCGGTGGGTAGAGGGCAGGGGCATGCGGGAAGGGGAGCCACGAGGGCCGAATGCGAACCTCTATTGAACAAGGGCAAGGACGTTCATGCAGGGGATACAAGGCGTGAAGAAAGACGGCCAGCTCACGGACCAGACACGGGAGGAGGAGGGGGAGGAGGAGCGAAAACGGAGCCCAGATCCGACCAGCTCACTTTGGGCCATTGTGGGACACTTGGCTCTGCGGAGCCGGACGCGTGCACAACATGAGGGAGTTGAAAACGCAAAGGGTCCCTCCAGAATGTGCTGCGAACTGTGCTCTGCCAAAACCGCCCTCCCAGGAGCCTTAACGGGGTGTGGATAGGGGGAGGGCTGTCTACGACCATGCCCAGTCACGCCTTTTTGTACACCCTGGAGACCCCATCAGACCTGGGACTTTGCAATCAAACGCGTTCTAGGGACCCGAAGTGGCATCGGTGGCGCAACCTAGTACAGACCAGGACGGTAGCAGCGGCCTTTTCATCCTTCTTATCATCCAAGTCTTCTTCGTCGTCGTATTTATTGTTGACGTTTCGTTGTTGATTTTGCCATGTGCACGTTTAGTGGCCCGCGGCCGTTAATTTTGAATGCCCAAGCACGCGTTGACCTCATCCTTCAGATCAGCAGCCCCCTCATCCTCATGATACCTAGCCTCCTCGTCCTTCACCTCATGCTGGTCCTCAGTATCACGATCCTCCTCGCCCTCCTCCTTACCCCCTCCACTTTCTCCTGCTACTCCCTATCCCCCACCTCCTCCTCCTCCTCCTCCTCCTCCTCCTCCTACTCCTACTCCTACTCCTCCTCCTTCTCCTCCTCCTCCTCAGCCTTGCCCCCGTGCTCATCGGAGCGTGGTTCGATCAAGCGTTAGGCCATGCTTCCCCCCCTGGCTGCTAATGGGGGGCGCGGGGATCCCAACAAAAGGGAGGCTGGCGATGGCCAGGGCGATGCATCGCTGATGAGTGCCCACGGTGCGCACTGATGGACTGATGGGCACTGGTACGCACTGATGGTGACAAAGATTCGCTCGGCCATACCCGTACCAGGCGCGCGAACTGCAAGACAGCTGGCGACAGGCGACTGGGGGCTGCACTGAGCAGCAGGCTCGCGGCACGCAAAATAGCAGGCGACTGGGGGCTGCACCGAACAGCGACTGAGGCCTGCACAGAGCTAGCGACAGGAGACTGGTGGCAAAAATGAGCAGGCTCTCGTGCTGTCGGGTCGCTCTTGCGCCCGCGCAGACGAACGAACTAGTCGTCGCGCTGGGACTCTGGAATGTAGCCAAGCGGAAGTACGCGCGGTGGGCCACCGTAGCCCTTCTTTTTTTTGCTCACCTTCGGTGCGACACGGGGGGTGTCCTCTGGGATCTGCTTATCCGATACCTCATAGATTTTGAGACCAAGTGCGTTGATGGCAGCGAGAGCCTTGTCTTTGTCGTTCACTGCCTTCTGGAGTTTCTTGACCTTCTGTTTGAGCTCGGCGTTCTCTGTCTGAAGGTCGGCCCTCGATTTGACCATGCTGCTCTCGTCACGGAAGCAACCGCTGATATTGTTGGTTACACAGAGAAAAGAAGAAACGAACTTGATTCGAGCCAAAACAGCCACGGAGGGCATCATTGCAGGTCGTTATCGGGGCACCCAGAACACTTGAAGACATCATTGCGCGTGTTTGGTGGGTGGCCCTAAAACCAATGGAAGCGCCCCCAAGTCCCCCTGTTCCTTTTGTTTATCAGCTCGGAGGGGGGGCAACATTCCAACCGACAGGCGTCGCAGTGATCCGCGCCCACAAGGGCTTTGCAGCGTATAAAAGGGGCCCTGTTTTGGGGCGCAAGAAGCCAGGGCCAGGACCTGCGATGGACGCTTTGCAATACATGCTTGTTTGGCTGGCCCTTTTTAACGTTTGAAAGCCCATCGGGCACGAGAAACCCAACAATATTAATATGCATGGCTGAAATCTATAGTAGAGTACGTTTAATTGCATGGCTGGTTTAACTACATTGGTATCTAGAAATGTCGGCGCGGGACGATCGCCCCTGCACCAGAGCACCGGAGCCCGAGCGCGCGCCGTTTTCCACGTCACGTGGTTTCTGCCCAGAGAAGAGGCTGGAAGAGCACGCATGAGGAAGAGGCGTGTCCGTTTTGCACTGCGTTGTGCCGTTGCAGCTTGTTTCCCCGACAAAGCGCGGTTTGGTTCGCATTGGCTGCACATGGCGCATCGTCGAAACGTGGGGGGCGCCGCGCGTGCAGTCGTGCGCCTGTTTTGTATCATGCAGCTGGAAGTGGGTAGCGATGATACTGCGCTCGCGATCGCGTCCGAGGTTGACGTTTGATGTGGTCAAGCGATGGCTCGTGGAGAAACCAACCATCGCGCCAGTGACGTTGCAATAGTCAGTCGCTTCGTGGCTTTGTCGGGCTCACCATGGTTGTTGCGGCGATAGCGCGAGCAATGCATGGTAAGCGCTGCGTTGTGGCGCGGTGGTGTCGATGCGCGGGTGCGTGCGTGGGGGATAAGGGGGCGCGCGGTTATGGTGCTGGTGGTCGGCGGGGTGGGGTGGCAATGGCGGTGGTGGTGGTTATGCGCGCGTTTGTGCGCGGTGGTGGGGGGGTGGATGGGGGGCGGGGGGGCGGTCGGTAGAGGAAGGGGGGGGGGGGGCGTGCGCGCGCGTGCATGCGTGCGCGGTGAATGAGGTCTGCGTGCATGCGCGCGTGGGCGCGAGTTGCAGGCGGGCGCGCTGTTCTCTGGGCAAGGGGGGCGGGCGGGGAAGAGAGGCGCATTCGCGATGAAGGCTTGGCTGGGCGGCGCGCGCAGGCGGTGCGCGGCTGGAAAGGCTGGGCGGGGAGGGTGGCGGGCGGGGGGGGGGGGGGTGCGGGGTGGCGCGCGGTGCGCGCGCGCGTGTGCGCGCGCGCGTGCGCGCGTGCGTGCGCGAGTGCTTGCATGTGCGCGTGAGTGCGTGCATGCGCGCGCGCGCGGCGCGGGGGGTGGGCGGGTGGGGCGGGGGGCGGGGGTGCAGAGGGGGGGGGGGGGGCAAGTCAAGGTCCAACGCGCGGACGCCGAGATGTGGGCATCGGCAAGGCGGGCGCGCGGCGGTGGCGGTGAACGGTGGCAATGTCGGCGTGAGCAAGAGCGCTTGCACGTTGGACGTGTTCGGTGGCGCGCGCATGCTTGCGCGCGTGGCGGTGGGCGTAGCGGCGTTGATGGCGGCCGTTCGCGCGCGTGACATGGCGCGCGCTGCGCAGTGATGGTTCTGGAGGCAGTCCGCGCGCGCGCGTGCGCGCGCGCCGACCCGTGGCACTGAAAGCGCGCGCGGCGCACTTTCAGTGCCACCAGACGGCGCGCCCGAAACTGCTGATCGACGCCACCCCGCGGTCCAGATGCCGACGTAGAAGGCCGTGCCTTTGCGGCCGCGGCGACTAGGATCCCTTTTCGCTAACTGCACCAACCAATCTGCACAGTTCGTTGCACGCTGTGGGACAGACTACCAAAACAAAACCGCTGCTAGGGGAGGGCGAAAACTTAAACCACCACGTGTAACCTTGAGGCTAGGCCCTTGGGCCGCGGGCAACCTCGCGCTATCGCCTTTGGGCCGTCTATTACCTTACCATAGGAATGCACAGCGACAGCGCCCAGCCAAGCGCGCGCTGGCCAGGTCGGGCGCGCGAGCGGCTGAACGTTCAGGCGCGAGTGGCCAGGGCGGCGCAATTCTGAGTGGCGGCAGCGCACTCGAGTCGACAATGGGCGGCGCCGAGATCAGCGCGCAGGCAGGGTGAATGAGCGGCGGGCGGCGCGCGGTGGTTTGGGGATCATTCGCAGTTGGTTTCCGCGCGCATGGAGCAAGGCGCGCGCGCACAGGACGCGCGCGCGCATTTGCGCGCGAGCGGGCGCGCGCGAGAGCGCGCGCGCAGCGGCGGCGGCGGTCGCGGCGCGCGCAGGTGAGTGGGCGGGCGGGGGGGTGGGCGGGGCGGGGGGGCGGGGGGGGGTGTGCTAGGGGGCGGGGTGGGGGGGGGGGGCAAGAGGTGGTGGTGGTGGTGGTGGGTGGTTTGCGGGGCG
>CAUYUJ010019772.1:0-77438 GCA_963575745.1 Prorocentrum cordatum
GTGGTTGTGTGGTTGTGTGGTTGTGTGGTTTTGTGGTTGTGTGGCTGTGTGGCTGTGTTGGTTGTGTGGTTGTGTGGTTGTGTGGTTGTGAGATTGTGTGGTTGTGTGGTTGTGTGGTTGCGTGGTTGTGAGGTTGTGTGGTTGTGTGGTTGTGTGGTTGTGTGGTTGTGTGGTGGTGTGGTGGTGTGGTGGTGTGGTGGTGTAGTGTGGTGGTGTGATGGTGTGGTGGTGTGGTGGTGTGGTGGTGTGGTGGTGTAGTGGTGTGGTGGTGTGGTGGTGTGGGTGTGTGGTGGTGTGGTGGTGTGGTGGTGGTGTGGTGGTGTGGTTGCGTGGTTGTGTGGTTGTGTGGTTGTGTGGTTGTGTGGTTGTGTGGTTGTGTGGTTGTGTGGCTGTGTGGTTGTGATGGTTGTGTGGTTATGTGGTTGTGTGGTTGTGAGATTGTGTGGTTGTGTGGTTGCGTGGTTGTGAGGTTGTGTGGTTGTGTGGTTGTGTGGTTGTGTGGTTGTGTGGTGGTGTGCTGGTGTGGTGGTGTGGTGGTGTGGTGGTGTGGTGGTGTGGTTGTGTGTTGTGTGTGTCGTGTGTCGTGTGTCGTGTGTCGTGTGTCGTGTGTGCTGTGTTATGTGTCTTATGTGTCTTATGTGTTATGTGTGGTATGTGTAATATGTGTGGTATGTGTAATATGTGTGTTATGTGTGTTATGTATGTTATATGTGTTGTGCGTGTTATGCGTGCTATGAGTGGCCCGTGTGTTATGTGTGTTATGTGGGTGATGTGTGTTATGGTTGTTATGTTTGTTATGTGTGGTGTGTGTGGTTTGTGTGTTGTGTGTTGTATTTTGTGTGTTGGGTGTTGGGTGGTGGGTGTTGTGTGTTGTGTGTTTTGTGGTTTGTGTTTATGTTGTGTGTTGTGTGTTGTGTGTTGTGTCTGTGTGTCTGTGTGTCTGTGTGCCTGTGTGTCTGTGTGTGTCTGTGTGTGTGTCTGTGCTGTTTGCCTCGCCCCTGCCCCTCAGTTGGGCAGGCGGGGCACGGCTCTGACCCCGCACGTCCACGGCTGCCGCACCGCCGTGCTCATATGGCAGGTACCTGATGTGCCGTAGCACCCCGCAGTTGCGTATAAGAGTGAGGGGGCGGCGGGGACGTCGGCAGTCTGCGAGGTTTTGAAACCGAGCCCGCCGCAGGCGCCGATTGTTTCGATGAAGCAGTGTGGGTGGGTCGCGGGTGGGTCGCGGGGTGGGTCGCGGGGTGGGTCGCGGGTGGGTCGCGGGTGGGTCGCGGGTGGGTCGCGGGTGGGTCGCGGGTTTGTCGCGGGTGGGTCGCGGGTGGTTCGCGGGTGGGGTCTCGTGTGAGTCGCGGGTGGGTCGTGGGTGTGTCGCAGGTGGGTCGCAGGTGGGTCGCAGGTGGGTTGCGGACTGGGTCGCGGGGGAACGACGACAACAACAACGCAACGCAACAACAACAAGCAGAACCCGCGTCGCGGAGACCCACTTAAGAAACGCACCCAGGGACAACGAATCACCGTTCGGCCCCCTCACTGATTTAACTGATGTATATATGTATGCATCCCCAAAACAGCGCTTGCACCTAGAGCTGCTCACTTATCTTCTAAAAAACTTGGCTCCTTTGTCGGGTCCGCCGCTTTGTTGCGGTCGTCGCCGCCTCGTCGTCGCCCGTGGCCGCCGCCCCGTTGCATTCTCCCTTGCACATAGATGCTCCTTTAAAAAAATTGTTGGATCTACCCCCCGTCCCCCCCGATGGACTCCACGGTTCCCACGTCGTAGTGCAATGTTCATGCGATTCTGCCCCATCGTCCATCCGAAATAAGAGTTCGCACCATCCGAGGCAGGCCCGTACCCGTTCTCCCATTCAGAATTGGGAAAAATATCATGCGCGCACACTCGCTTATCAAAAATCATCCGTCTTCAACAAGTCCTTTGGGACAAAAACAAGTGCATGCGCGCGCGCGTCGTCGCGCGTGCATGCCGTAATCCTTCAAACATCGCATGTCCCGTGGAAAAATCAAAATCGAGCGTCACGAAAACATTATAAAGATTCGCAACACGGATATTCAAAAATTATCCTGGCGAAGGACCCAACCATATGCAAACGTGAATACCGCAGGGCAGGTGGGACGAAGCAAAAAGAATTCCCAATGTGGCCACGAACCGTGTGAGGGGTGCGCCACGCTGGGGCGGGGCCGCCATGCGAACCCTGCCACTGAGGCCTTCGGTGGAGCTTATAATGGGCCTGCGGGGCCACGAACCGTGTGAGGGTTGCGCGAAAATGAGGCGGGGCCGCCATGCGAACCCTGCCACTGGGGCCTTCGGTGGAGCTCCCTATGGGGTCACGAACCGTGTGAGGGGTGCGCCAAAATGAGGCGGGGCCGCCATGCGAACCCTGCCACTGAGGCCTTCGGTGGAGCTCCCTATGGGGCCACGATCCTCCTGAGGGGTGCGCCAAAATGGGCGGGGCCGCCATGCGAACCCTGCCACTGGGGCCTTCGGTGGAGCTCCCTATGGGGCCACGAACCGTGTGAGGGGTGCGCCAAAATGAGGCGGGGCCGCCATGCGAACCCTGCCACTGAGGCCTTCGGTGGAGCTCCCTATGGGGCCACGATCCTCGTGAGGGGTGCGCCAAAATGGGCGGGGCCGCCATGCGAACCCTGCCACTGTGGCCTTCGGTGGAGCTCCCTATGGGGCCACGAACCGTGCGAGGGGTGCGCCAAAATGAAGCGGGGCCGCCATGCGAAACCTGCCACTGGGGCCTTCGGTGGAGCTCCCTATGGGGCCACGAACCGTGTGAGGGGTGCGCCAAAATGGGGCGGGGCCGCCATGCGGACCCTGCCACTGGGGCCTTCGGTGGAGCTCCCTATGGGGCCACGAGCCGTGTGAGGGGTGCGCAAAAATGGGGCGGGGCCGCCATGCGGACCCTGCCACTGGGGCCTTTCGGTGGAGCTCCCTATGGGGCCACGAACCGTTTGTGAGGTGTGCGCAAAAATGGGGCGGGGCCGCCATGCGTAAACCCTGCCACGGGGCCTTCGGTGGAGCATCCTATGGGGCCAGAACCGTGTGAGGGTCGGTGCGCCAAAATTGGGCAGGGGGCCATGCGAACGCGGCCACTGGGGCCTTCGGTGGTGGCTCCCTATGGGGCCCGAACGTGTGAGGGGGTGCGCCAAAATGGGCGGGGCCGCCATGCGAACCCTGCCACTGGGGCCTTCGGTGGAGCTCCCTATGGGGCCACGAACCGTGTGAGGGGTGCGCCACGATGAGGCGGGGCCGCCATGCGAACCCTGCCACTGGGGCCTTCGGTGGAGCTCCCTATGGGGCCACGATCCGTGTGAGGGGTGCGCCAAAATGAGGCGGGGCCGCCATGCGAACCCCGCCACTGGGGCCTTCGGTGGAGCTCCCTATGGGGCCACGAACCGTGTGAGGGGTGCGCCAAAATGTGGCGGGGCCGCCATGCGAACCCTGCCACTGGGGGCTTCGGTGGAGCTCCCTATGGGGCCACGAACCGTGTGATTGGTGTGCCGAAATAGAGACATGCGGAGGGTGATGCTGATGATGACGCCGAATATCATGGTGATGTTGATGATGACGATGATGATGATGACGATGATGATGATGATGGCAAGAGGGAGGGGGCAGCGGGAGGAGGAGGAGGGAACGCGGGGCACCGTCTCTTCAAAACGAGGACCCAACACCACAGGATGGTTGGGAAAAACCTTGCTCGCGCTCTTATAGATTCTTGATAAAAGCCGTAGTGTTTTGCATGTCCCAAAATGCTACCAAGCGGGTCCTTCGCGCGATCATGTCGAAGAATCCTTAGCACAAAACGGGACGAAGTGCACACGCGCGCGTCGTCGCGCGCGCATGCCGGAATCTCTCAGAAGCCTAGGGTTTCGCAATGATGTCAAAAACGATTTGTCCGGAAATCTATAAATAAACTAAACACACATGGTTTTGCAACATCAGTTTTCAAAAGAAGCTTGCGCGCGCGGTCTTGCGAATTCTCAGGAAAGCCATAGGTGTTCCAACCTTGTCATCATATTCTGTCAAATGGGCCTTTTCTGGCCGCATACCGAATTCACCCGAACGCCCTTGCGTGAGTGCTGGGGGGGGGCACGATCCGTGTCAAAGTATACTACGCGGGTCACTCGCGCGCGTCGGTCGCGCGCGCATGTCGAAATCTTTAGCACAACCTTCCTCACCGACGCGAGGACATCGTCATCGTTATCGGCGGGCGTGATCAGCATCGGCGCCGTCATTGGCCTTGCCGTCGTCATCATCGCCACCACCATCGCTACTCTCATCACCGTGTCTACCGTTTTTGGCGTCGCCATGATACCGCGCCCGCCCAAAGCACCGGCTCGCACGGAAGTGCACGCTGGGAAGTGCCCACCGGTCAGCACCACCGCGGCCGCAGAGAAGCACCAGCCAACGCCAAACATTCATCACAATCGCCGTCGCATGAGTTTTGCAAACCACGTTGCAGGTGGGTGGGTAGGATGATTGCGTGAGCAATGGACTTGACAACTCACTGCGAGCATTGGATTGCACCGCGTAGATTCTCCTTCCTAATAGAATGATAGACTCTACCCCCCCCCCGGCGTTGACGGTTCCCCTTCTCGTATTGCAATTGACAGACGATTCCATCCAAAATACTATCCCAGCCAGGCTGGTACCACTTCCCCCCGCCATCCTCTGCAAAGATAGTACGCGCGCGCTCTCGTTTATCAAAAGTCGTAAGTTTTCAAGAATCCCTTGCAACAAACGGGACGAAGTGCAGACGCGCGCGTCGTCGCGCGCGCATGCCGACATCCTACAAAAAAACATACGATTTCGGAAGGAATTCAAAATCGAGTTCCAAAAAAACATACCACAACACATGGTTTCGCAACACTGATTCCCTAAAAAAACCTAACGCGCGCGCTCTTGCGAAATCGTAAGAAAACCATTTGGCTGTTCAAGACTTTCCAAAATTACTACCACACGGGGTTCGCGCGCGCATGTCAAAATCTGTCGAACGCCCTTGCCAGTGCGTGCTGCACTGTAACTTTCAGCATTATTTAGGGGTCGTAGGACACCTGGAGAGGGGCGGGCGATGGGAGAGGGAAAGTTTTGCAAGGGGGGGGGGGGGGGGAGGGCTGTGGGGGGGTGGGGGGGGATTGGGCCGGGGGGAGAGGGGGGGAGGGCGGGGCTTCGGAGGGGGGGGGGGGGGGCGGGGAGGGGGGGGGGGGGGGGGGGGGGGATTGGGGGGGGGGGGGGGGGTGGATGGGGGGGGGGGGGGGGGGGGGGGGGGGGGTGGGGGGGGGGGGGGGGGGGGGGACATTTTTTTTAATATATTTTTTGGGTTGGGGGGACTTACAGGGGGGGGGGGGGGGCTTTTTTTGCAAAAATAAATATACTTTTTTTTTTTCGGTTGTTGTTTTTTTTTCGTTTTGTGGGTCAGAAAGATGTCAAAATTGTGTCCTTAAAAAATTCAAAAACAGAAGAGTTCGCAACACGGATTTTCAACAAAAGCGTGCGAGCGCGTTCTTTCGTCGTCGTCGTTGTCGTCGCCGTCTTGCCTCCCCTTTCGTCGTCGTCGTCGTCGCCGTCGTCGTCCTCTGCTGTCTTTCCTCGTCGTCTTCGTCGGCGTCTCGCCGTCGTCCCTACTATTTCGTCGCCGTCGTCTTCGTCGTCGTCGTCGCCTTCACTCCTCCCTCGTCGTTGTCGTCGTCGGCGTCGCCGTCCTCCCTCCTTCTTCGACGTTCGCGTCGTCGCCGTCCTCCCACCTCCCTCGTCGTTGTCGTCGGCGTCGGCGTCGTCGTCCTCCCTCACTCGTCGTCGTCGTGTTCGTTGGCGACGTCATCGTCTTCGTCTTCGCCGTCGTCGGCGTCGGCGTCGTCGTCGTCATCGTCGTCGTCGTCGGCGTCGACTTCGTCGTCGTCGTCGTCAGTGTCGTCGTCGTCGTCGTCGTTGTCGTCGTCGTCGAAGTCGTCGGAGTCGTCGTCGCTGTCGCCGTTGTCGTCGTCGGCGTCGTCGTCGTCGTCGTTGTCGCTGTCGTCGTCGGCGTCGGTGTCGTTGGCAAGTGCCATTCGGTACCTACCGCCACGGTCGTAAGAGGTCTTGCTGCCAAGTTGCGGGTGGGAGGGTGGGATGAATGCACGAGCAGCGGAGAGGACAGCTTCAAGACAGTCAAAGTGAATTGCACAAACATAGATTGCACAGCACATATTGCACGACATACAGTTGCTTACCATACAAAGTGCACCACATAGTTTGCACCGCAGAAACTGCACCACCCAGCGCGTACCACATAATCCGATAGCCCTTATAACGGCGACGATGGAACACAGTGCCGGGGAACTGCTTTGAACATCACCAGTCGTTCAAAGCTGTGCCCCGGCACTGCTTTGAACGATGCGGAAATGCGATCAGCAGGAGCCTTCGTCTGTTCCTTCTCCTCTTCTCGTCGCTGTATGCTCTTCCTTGTCCTCCCTCCTCCCCCGTTCCCTCTCTAATTAATTACCTCGTTCTCCCAGTCTCACGCGCACTCTTCCTCCCCCCTCTCCTCCTCCTCTTCCTGCTTCTCCTCCTCGTCCTCCTCCTCCTCCGCCTCCTCCCCCTCATTTGTTATATTTCTCCGTCCTTGTCCTCCTGTCCCCGTTCTCCTTCTCCCTCTCCTCCTCCTCCTCCTCCTCGTCGTCGTCGTCCTCCTCCTCTTCCTCCTCCTCCTCCTCCTCCTCCTCCTCTTCCTCCTCCTCCTCCTCCTCCTCCTCCTCCTCCTCCCCTTCTTCCTCCTCCTCCTCCCCCTTTTCCTCTCCCTCCTCCTCCTCCTCCTCCTCCTCCCCCTTCCCCCTCTTCCTCCTCTGCTATCACTCCTCCATAATTCCTGTCCGCTCCTCCCCTTCACTGATCTTCCTCTTCGTCATCATCATCCCTTTCGTCGCACGCCTCTTAATCCTCAATCGGTTCCCAATCTTCTCGACTTTCTTGTCATCCGCGTCCTTGGCTGTTGGAGGGGCCTCAGGAATTCTCAGGGCTCTTGTGTTGCACGCGAAGGCACACCTCCCAGGAACGCATCATCCTCCTCACATTCACCCTCCTCCTCCTCATCCTCCTCCTCCATGCACGTTCGGCTCAAGCCCGCGCCGACGGTTAGGTTTCACGGCGGTTGGGCGGGCTCGCGCCCGCCTCCGCGGCCTGCAGTCGGGGCAGAGATGCGTGCAGGGTGGGATGACAAAGCGGAAGAGGAAACACGGGCCGCAGTTGCGGATTCTTCAAAGAGCAGCGGCGGCGGTTGGGGAACAAGTGGGGGTTGGGGCGGCCGCAGTGGCGGATACGGCGGCGGAGGTGACCGCAGTGGCGGCTGGGGCGGCGGAGATTCTCTTGGCGGATGGAGAGGAAAAGCGCAGGATGGCGGCGACGGAAGTGACCGCAGTCGCGGATGGGAGGGCGGCGGATGGGGCGGCAACGGATGCGAGGGTTGGGGAATGGAGGGCGCCCGCTGGTGGGACGACGAGGGTGGCTGGTGGAATGCATGGGAAGGTGGCCGCTCGAGTGCCTCGGCAGGTTCTCCTGCCGCGGAGCCCGCGGCCGCAACAGCGGCGGGCAAAGGAGGCGGTCCCCTGCTTCCCCCAGGGCGCGAAGAACAAGGCGCAGTTGCGCTGTTTCAAATTGTGCGCAATGAGCCGCTGCCAATTTTCAAGTTGGAATTCTTCGAGAACTTCAGGGCGAACTGGAACGGCAATTATAAGCAGCACAACGCGGCCTTGAAGTGGTTCCGAGACGAGTACGAAGACCGAGAAAACCCTTTCGGCAGCCGCACGCCCGTCTTCGGAGGTACCGCAGTTGCGGAGGAAATTTCGAAGATCCTTAAGTACCGCGCAAAGGGGAAGGCGCAGGACAACAGGGATTGGGACTGGGACCACACTGTCAAAGTGCCGTGGTCTTGGCTGGAGATGGTCGCGCAGATGGATGGACCTACAATGCTGCGCGTCGTGTGCGGCCCTGACAATGACCGCAGTCGCGGGTTGGTCCGCTGCGAGTGCCGCCCGTGCCCTAGCAGTCTCGACAACATGAGGCACACGAAAGGGGTGGACAGAGGACAGGCGCAAAGAATCCCTCTGCCCCAGTGGGATTTCGTCCTCATCCGCGACGACGGCTCGGGCATTCGCGTCCACCCATCCTGGTCTAGCCCGAAGTTCAACACGTATGAGGTGGAGCCGCACTCGCATCCCGTGCGGGGCCCGAGGGCAGGTCTCGGCAAGAGCGATGGCCACGGAACGTTCACGTTCTGGAAGATGCTGCACGCCCATCCGAATCCTGGGCGGTTCGACGCGAGCAAGGGGGCGCAGCTGCAACCGCGGTGGTCCGCGCAGCCTTGACACCGCAGTTGCGGGATTGCGCAGCCATGGAACCGCAGTTGCGGGGACCGATCGCGTGACGCCGCGCTCGTTTGACTCACTATGCGCGCTTTCGGCCGCAGTTGCGGCGCTGCCTTCTAGCGACTTCATACAGCTTGGCCGCAGTTGCGGCGCTCCCACGACTGACCGCTGTAATTAGGTGCTTCGGGCGCGCATCACCTCCGTTGAAGCACTCGTGACGTTAATTAGCGCGGCCGCAGTTGCGGAGACAGGTACTTAAACAGATGGATCCGCAGTTGTTCGTCGTCCTCGTCGCCCCTTCCCCGTCGTCCTCGTCGCAGTCTCCTCCCTCCGCCTTTCCTCCTCGTCGCAGTTCCTTCCGTTGGCCGTAGCCCGCCTCCGTTGGCCGAGTCATTTCCCGTCGTCCTCGTCGCAGTCCCCCCCGAGGGCCGCAGTTGCGGACTTTGTTGATTCCTCCTCCTCCGTTTCTGCCCCGTCATCCTCGTCGCAGTCCCCTTGCTCCTTTCACCCTCGTCTGAGCTCTTCGCGCCATCCTCTTCCGTCGCGTCCTCTCCATCCTCCTCTTCGCCTTCCTCGTCCTCATCCCCGCCGTCTCCCTCGTTGTCCTTCCTCTCCCAAGCCGGCCGCAGTTCCCCCGTCGGACGGGGGCCGCGCGCGGCCACGCCATGGACCCAGGTCGCAAAGCCGAGGTCGACAAGCGGTTCGCCGAGCTGAAGCAGCAACTGCGGGAAAGGTTCGGCCTGCAAGGGGCTGCCGCGGATGCCGCAGTCGCGGAGCCGACGGAGGACCGCAGTTGCGGAAGCCCCGAGCGACCGCCGCGCGAGGCCTCCCCGCAGTCGTCTAGCTCCTCGCGGGAATATCGGCCGCCGCCGCCGATAAGCGCTGCGAGTGGGAGCTCTGCTGGTGGGAGGCGCGAAGAGGCGCAGTTGCGCAGGGCGCACTTGACCCCCAAGGCAAAATGGGGGCCTCGGGCGCAGACGCCGACGAAGCAGCAGGACCAACCAGCAGTGACGGGAGCCGCCACCGAGACCGCAGTTGCGGGGGTGGCCGGCGAGCCAGGTGCCGCGCGCGGCTCATCTGGGAGCAGCGCGCCCTCGGCCGTGCTGCTCGCAGCCGAGTCCAAACGAGGCGCCCAACCCGAAGACGAGGCCGCCTCCCAGGAGAAAGCCGCCGAGACAATCGCCTCGGCCGATTCGCGGCCGAGGAAAAGGCCGCCTCCCACGGAAGGCTCGCCGCTGTCAGAACCGCAGTCGCGGGGTCGCGCGGGGCCTCCGTCGGAACCGCAGTTGCGGGAAGATGCGGGAGCACCGCGGAAGAAGCAGCGGACCAGGTCCCCTCCAGGGATAAACTACGTTGGGGAACGCCCCAAGTGGAACGAAGGATTCCTTCGTACAGCAGACGGCAATCGGGTTCCGTCCACCATCGCTTTGGTGTTCAACGTGGTGGTCATCACGAAGGTGGCAACAAAGGAAGATGTCTTCAGGTGCATCTTGCACCAAACTGCGGCGGTCGTCTTCGTCGTATGGGACCCCGAGCTGTTCCGCACGGGGAACGTCGAAGGCGCTTGCAGCTACGACGTTCCCGTTGGACTCAGGACTGCCGTCGAAGACGCTGTCACTTTGAAAAACAACACCGCGGAGCCTTACTGGACGACGGTTGGCCTGTTCAGAGACACGGGCGTGGTGCTCGTGCGCCCGCACATCATCGCAGAGACCGCAGTTGCGGGTCATGTTGTTGGGGCCACCCACGCCGTCACGATCCTGCGCTTTCGCCTGAAGGGCTCCGACATGAATCCTGCCGCGGTGATCCGTTTTGCCGTCGTGTCCAGACACGCAGTCACCGAACGTCTCCAACAGAAGATCACGCAATCAGAACAAACAGCGTGGCATCCAAGTTTCTTCAAGGACGCGGTTGCTTCCATCCATAAAAATGATGTGCGGTTCTTGTGCGGCCTGTTTGACATCCCGCCTGAGCAGCTCCAAGCATTTGGCCGCAGTTGCGGAGCCAGCTACACCTGCCCGATGGGGGTGGTGCTCAGGGCTGGACCCGCCCTGTTCGGAGGCCTTGTGGAGGGCACACGCGTCATGCATCCGAATTACGTCCTCCCCATTGGCCCGTGCGACGTGCGCATTGCGGACTACAACGCGGATTCTGCAGGGAGGCCGTCGAAGAACGATCCCCAGTGGCTCCCTGATTGGATGCATCGAACAAGCGACTCCATCATCTCTCGGCGCTGGGTCCCAGCGAAGTACATGCCCAAGTGGGAGGATGACCCTGACCGCAGTAGCGGAGTCAGAAGAAAGCTCGGCTTGGCAGCGCTGCCCCCAATCGGCAAGGTCATTCAGAAGGAGCTCAACGAGAAGACCTTCAGCACGCACTGGTGCGAGGGCATCCACCAAAACGTCGTCTTCGTCGGCCACGGACGCCAGAGTCGGGCGAGCAAGCGGAAGCACGAAGAGGCGCGATCTGCCGCAGTTGCGGACGAGCGGTGAGTGCGGCAAGACCGAGGAGCCGCAGTTGCGGAACAGAGCTCGGTACTACTGGGCGCCTGCTGCCTGCGTAGTGCATCCCATTAGCGATGGAGTGCATGTTGCGGTGTAGGATAGCCCGCAGTTGCGGGGTTGCGGTTGCGAAGCCGCAGTTGCGGTTGCGTATAATAGGAGAGCACGCGGTTGCGAAGCCGCAGTTTGCAATAAGTGTGCGCGCGCTGGGTCATCATCATCGTCGTCGTCCGTCCTCGTCGTCGTCGCTGCCGTCGTCGTCGTCGCGTCTGTCGTCTGTCGTCAGCAGTCGTCGTCGGTCGTCGTCGTCGTCAAGTCTGTCGTCTGTCGTCAGCAGTCGTCGTCGTCGTCGTCCCTCCTCCCTCCTCCCTCCTCCCTCCTCCCTCCTCCCTCCTCGTCCTCCTCCAGGCCGCATCCCCCCGCCACCTCCGTCCTAGCTCTCCTTCCCCTTCCCCTCCTCGTCCTCCTCCAGCTTGCACCCCCCTCCCTCCTCCAGCCTGCACCCCCCCCAAGCTCTCGCCCGATATTTTGGATTAAAACTGAGCCTTCAGTCGTCCGCAGGCATTCGGCTCAGCAGGTCGTTGGGCTCCTGGCACACACGCCTCCACCCTGAGCGACGGACGTCGTGCCATAGTCCGCCATATCGGAGCTCCGGGCCGCAGTGGCGGACAGCGTCGGCACAGATATGAACGACAGCGTCGGCACAGATAATGCCGCAGTGGCGGACAAGAAAGCCGCAGTGGCGGACGAGACAGCCGCAGTTCCAGGCGGAACGCAAGGGATCTTTCAGAGGGCCAACGCCTTGAGGTCTAGATTCAGGACAGGGGACAAGGTGCGCCTCCCTGTGCTCATGCTCGCCCCGCACACGGGCAACCGAGGCGGGCACTACCCTCAGCAGGAAAGGGTTCGGGAACTCGCTGTGAAAATCTTCCTGGCTGGATTCACGCAAGCCGAAGCTGACCACGAAGGTGTCTGCGTTCAGATGTACCCAGCACAAGAGCTGGTGCTGAGAAAAAAGGAGGACCCGAAGTTCCAGACGTACACAGAGTACAATCTGGAAAAAGCGACCGGCCACCTCGCTGCGTGCTTCGACCGCAGTTGCGGAACAGACGTTGCGTATGGGACGTGTTCGCACTCCCACTTGTGCCTCGTGTTGCGGGCGTGCGCCCTGGGAGCCAAGTGGCCCATCCCCCAAGGCATGGAGTTCACGGAGGACGAGAGCGCGAGGCTGAAGCGCGTGCTCGATAAGGACGGCAATCTCGACATGGCCGCAGTGGCGGAACATGACCCTGTCGCTAAGAAACTCGTGCAGGGGGGTATGCTCATGGAAGTGCTTAGCTGGAAAATCATGGACGAGGAACCCACTGGTGCTTCGCTCATCAGCCAGTCCCTCAATAAAGGAGCCGATTTTGCGTTGCGAACGACTGAACTCACCGCGCTCCGTGTTCTGTGCAAGGCTGTTGACGCGGAGCTGCACGCCGCAGTTGCGGATCAGGTTGCCTTTGAACAAGGTCAAGCTCTCCGTCATGCACGAACTCGATCGAGTCGTTCAGGACCCAGACTTCATTGAGCTGTTCTCGTTCGTTGTTGGGCTCGGGAGCACGAAAGCGCAGTTCATCCCCTTGCTGCTCCAGTTCTGCGAGGTCTACGTGAACTCCAGGAGAAGGGCCCTTCGGCTCGGTGCCTTCGGGGCAGCCAGCGAGCTTCCCGACGAAGTGCCGTGGGTCAAGGTTGCCGTGGTGATGCGATGCTACAGGAACGCGCCTGCGAGGAAGAGGGGCGTTGACACTCCTGTGTGGTGCCCTGACCCAGAACAATCGTGGAAGAAGAAGGAGTTCCGAGACTTCCTCATCGACATGAACTCGGCTCTCCGTTTGTACTTGTTCACGCTGAGCAAGGCCATCGACGGCATGGGCCCTGAGAAGGCGATCGAGTTCAAGGCGAACCTGTGCATACTGACCGCAGACGGCTTCATGCAGTACCTGAAGGACACCCACGTCAAGGAACGAAGTATCCCAGGACATCGTCAGGCGCTCCTCCGCGCTTGCGCGGAGGCCACGGGGAAGGTGGAGCCGAAGTCCAATCGGGACGCCCTTGAGAAGGCCCTCGGCGAAGTGGGAGTCGGAGGCGGGAAGCCCGATTGGTTCGATTTCAACGCGTTGCCGCGCCCAGAACCGAATGAGCCCGCAGTGGCGGGGAAGACAAAGGCTTCCGCAGAGGGGCACGAGTTGATGCCGACGGTCATTTCCTTTGACCCCACGACGCAATTACCAACGAACCACCAGCGCAGCAGGGACACGACGGCCATTCCACGCGGATCCTTCCCTTTGCCAATCGCCGAATGGAGGCGTTCAGCGGCAGCGAAGGAGCTGGGGCGGGAGCCTGCTTTGGTCAGCGCAGTGTTGCTGTGCCTTTGGGCGCGCCACATGTCCGCAGTTGCGGAAGCGCAAGTAGAGGTGTTGCAAGACGCTGACACAGAGAAACGCACCGTCAAGGCAACCGCTGCAAACGACGAAAAATGCATCGAGTTGTGGCCGTGCGTCCCAAAGGCATCCAAGGTGCACGCCGCAAGCACGCACCCCGAGAGGGTGGCCGTGCAAGTCTGGGTGAAAGGAGATCCAAATGGGGCCACGCCCACGACCTTCTACTTGCACCCCGAGTTCAAGCCGCCTGCGGACAAGACGCCCGCCGACGTGGCTGACCACGATGTGCGGTTGAGAGCATGGAAGTGGGATGCGCAAGAGACAATGCACGTCTTCTGGGCAGTCAACAGAGTCACGGAACAGGAGATCCAGCAGAGAAACAGCCGTAATGAAAGCGCAGTTGCGCGCATCAACATGGAGCTGGAGACGAAAGAATTGGCGGTGTGCGTGCCTGGGACAGGCGGGGTCGTGCTCGCCGTGAATGTCCCTGTGCTGGTGAATACCACGGCCGTGAAGAAAGGAGAAGAGCTCCTGTGGGAGGCGAGACCCAAAACCGCACCGAAGAAGAAGGCGGCCGAGGAGACGTGGAAGACGGACGCGGCCAAGAGGGCCAAAGGGAAGCCTTCGGGCCAGCCCGCGCCGAAGAAATCGAAGAAAGGGTTCGACGAAAGCGGGAAGATGTCGCTCTAATTAAGAAGCCGCAGTGGCGGCAGTCAGGGCGGCTTGCTCGCGTGACCGCAGTTGCGGGCAACAGGCCGAAGGGGGGGGCGCACGCGTGACCGCTGTTGCGGAGCGCTCGTGTAGTTTGCAGTGTCACTGCTTCTGTTAGCTGATGCCGCAGTAGCGGACCGCTGACGATCGAGCACGGAGGTTCGAAACGGACCTCCTCCCTCCCTTCTCCCTCTCCTCCCTCGCCCTTCCTCCACTTCCTCCCTCTCTCCTCCTCCTTTCTCCCCTTCCTCCCAAGTTGGAAGCCGAAACTACTCATTTCCTCACTCCCTCCCTCCCTCCCTGGAGGCCCTGGAGGGCCTCCGCCCTGGAGGGCCTGGAGGGCCCTGGAGGCCCTGGAGGGCCTCCCTGGAGGCCCTGGAGGCCCTGGAGGGCCTCCCTGGAGGCCCTGGAGGGCCTGGAGGGCCCTGGGCTGAGGGCGGAGGCCCTGGAGGGCCTCCGCCCTCAGAATGCTTCAAAGCAGTGCCGCGGCACTGCTTTGAAGCACCCAGGTGCTTCAAAGCAGTGCCCCGGCACTGCTTTGAAGCATTCTGAGGGCGGAGGCCCTCCAGGGAGGCGCGAGGATCGCAGGGACCGAGGGAGGCCCTCCAGGGAGGCGTTCGCCTCGCCATCTGGCTCAACCGCGCGCGGCCCCACTGCCCGCACCTCCGCCTTGCCCGCAGTTGCGGCTGTGTCCAGCGCAGTAGCACACATGCCGACTTCGAGCGAATGGAGCCCTGTGTGCGTTGAGAAGGTCTTGTGCATCCGTGGAGGTTGGCTTGCGCAGACCACCCCCATCCCCGAAAAGGATGTCAAGGTGCTCCACGCAGGGCCCCTCGGAGAGATAAGCTTCGTGCACGTGAACATGCAAAAGGCTTGGCTGCTCAAGGTGTGCGCCAAAGGTAAACCGACCGCAGGGGCCTTGAAGGCCTCCAAGGCCTGGGACGCGCTGAAGAAAGAACTCGCGAAGCAGGGCGGCGCCGCAGTTGCGGACGAGGAGAGCGACGGCGACGCGGGGGACGAAGCAGATGACCCCATGTCGGCCCTGGTCAGCTCCACGGACGCCACGAAGAAGCAGGCAGCGACCCCGACCAGCGCCAAGAAGCAGAAGACTGGAACGCGTGCGGCGACTACTGGCCTGCCCAGGGGCGAGGCCGTGGAGTCGGCCATAGCCACTGTGCACTCCGTACAGATGCCCGCAAAGAGCCCCATGAAGTTTCCGCACGACACGGCCGTTCGAAACGTGCGGGTGGCCAGCTTCAAGCGGAGGACGTTGTGGCTGGACGCTGCAGACCTTGGGTGGCTGATCGACATGATCGTGGACGACGTGAGCCTCGGCGGTGTCCCCGACATCGACGACGGCGACAAGGACGAGGCCGCAGTGGCGGACAGGGACTGGGCAACGGCGGTTGACCCTGCCACCCCGCTGGCGAAGCAAAAGGAGGTCGACTCCCCCGTGGCGCAGGGGAGCGGCTCTGGCTTCACCGTCGTTTGGGACTTCAAGGGCGCTTGGGTCGCGACCATCACGCGAGAGTGTGCCAACAAGGGCAAAAGGATCGAGATGGATGTGAAGAAACTTACAAAGAAGAAGTGGCAGTCGGCGCAGTCGGTGAAGGGCTACGACTACGAGTGGGAGGGCATGACGCAGCACCAGCGCAAGCAAGCGGCTCTGGATTACCTCGAGCTCCAAATCCCCAGTCTGTTCGACTGAGGCCCGAAGCCGTATGGGCCGCAGTTGCGGTGGGGCTACTGAGTGCCCGCAGTTGCGGGGTGGCTGGGTGCGCGTGAACACGCGGAGGGCGAGGCGGTGTGAGGAGGCAGGCGGAAGGTTTAGGGTGTTCCACGGGTGCACGCCTTAGTGCGCCAACTTGTGTGGGCGAGCGTTTTTCTTAGAGAAGCATGGAGTGAAGCATCGAAACCCTGTGCGCGCGATGATTGGGGCTTCCGCGCGGGCGTTGTTGAAATGTACCTCCTTCTTCGCCCCTCCGCATCGTCTTCAGTTGCTCCTCCCTCCTCCCCTCCCTCTTCCTAGTTCTGTAGCCCGCAGCCGAGTGCCCGGCCCGAGTCGTTCGCCACGCGACCGCTCATGGATGTTCCCGTGGGGCGGACATGGCATGGCGAGGAGGACGGAACGCATTTCGAGGTGGAGTGGCTCCATTACGACAGCGGCTGCGCACCGAGGAAAACGAAGTATGGCACCACTGGGCTCGCCAACATCTTGAGCCGCAGTAGCGGCGTTCCGTGCCCCAAGAAGATAAAGGTGCACGCATGTGCGGATTTTCCGTGCCTAGCGAAGTGGCCCGCGTCGCAGTACGGCCTTGCTGAGCCGCCTCGCTTTCATTTGCGGCCGTCTGCTTGGCGACCGGGCGCGACGCCACCACCCGCAGTTGCGGCTCCAGGCGGCACCGCAGTTGCGGCTCCCTCGGCCCCTGCACACATAGCACCAGCAACACCAGCAGAACTCGCAGCTCCTGCGCAAGAAGGACACGCAGCTCCAGCACCAGAAGCACCCGCAGAACCCAAACCTCCAGCAGCCCCTGTGCCCGAAGCACCCGCAGCAGCAGTCCCTCCAGCTCCTCCAGCTCAAGTGCACGCAACACCAGACCCGCCTGCTGCGCAGGAGACCGCAATTGCGGTTGAAGCTCCTGAGGGAGTGGAAGCGGACAAAGACACACCACTTCCAGCACGCTTGCCACCAGCGCGGCCGCTGCCAGAGAACTGGTCGAAGACGCAGGTCGCATTCTTCCCGTGCCCAGACCCAAAGGCTGCAGCACGAGTTGCGGCGCCTGTTGGCGACGCCTTGCGGCCACGAGTCGCGGCGCCACCCCTGGCGCCAGAGAAAGGTGTACCTGTGGAAGACGCGCCAAAGATCCAGGCCGCAGTGGCGGCGACGGTGCCTGACCGCGTGATGGCTCTCCTGAGGCAGATTCTGTCCGAGAATTCCTACATAGGGTATTCAGCTTTCATGCTGTTTGCCTTGCGGTTCGGGCGTCAACCTTACGTGTGGGAAGGCGAGAACCGCAAGGACCTCCTTGACTTCTACATGCCTTGGGCAAAGGAGAAGTGCACTGAGCCATGCGCCGTCGACGGCGTGGCGTGCGTACTCGCCGCTGCTGAGGATCTGTTCGGGGAATGGACAACGGTGGAACTCAGGCCCGTGACTCCCGAGAACCCTCTCCATGAGGTGCGCCACTGGGTGGCCGCAGTTGCGGTGGGTGGCGTGTGCTCTGAGGGGGCGGACGCGTTGAACAGGTTCTACGGTCCTCTGGGACAATGGGTCCTAGGGACTGTTTGCGATGGAAACTGCGGCATTGACCTTATGGCGATGATGTTGCAGAAACCGCAAAATGCCGAGACGCGCAAATGGCTTCGGGAGGAACTGTACGATTTCGGGGTGCGCCGCTGGGACGAACCGTGGTTGCACGACATGCTCGTTGTCACGCAGGAACTAACCTTGGAGGAGGTGCGGGCGTACCGCAGTTGCGGGGCCAGCGGCCCTGCTGGACCCATGGTCCTGCACGACTCCGAGGGCGAGGGCGAACCAGCAGAGGCGCCGAGAGAGGCGAGCGCGCCACGCCCCGCTCTCATGGCGGCGTTAGAGTGGCAGACGGGCGTGCAGGACATGGGTATATTGCTTGCCATGGCTGAGGCTATGCCCGAGGCGTTGCAGGAGGAGCAGATCAGGGCGCACGCACTGGCCAGCGCACGCCCAAAACCCGAAGTTGCGGAACAGAAGCGGCGCGTGTGCCCGCACATGCTCAGAGACCGCGAACTGGTTTGCAAAGACCTGGAGGCGCACGCACGCAGTTGTGGTTGGATGGGCGAGGGCGTTCTGCCACGGAATTCAATCGCGTCTTTTTGCGAGCGGTTCACGTGGCCGAAGGGCATGGGGGTCGTCCAGCAGCGCCAGGCCGTCTCCAAGTGGTTTCAAAACTGGCGCACACAAGGTGGACATGGCACGGCGGGCGTGCATGGCCGACGCCGCGCGCGGGGCAACCAAGGGCGCCCGAACAAGGCTCCATGGCTGGAAGCCGCTCTGTACGAGTGGTGGTCCCACATGAGGTACTCCGTGGACTGGAAGGCGGTGGCCAAGCGAACCGCAGTTGCGGAGGAGAGGCCCAAGATGTTGGCCAGGTTCTCCCAATCCCTGCTGGTTACGAAGGCGAAGCAACTCGTCGCGGACTACTGCGTGGAGACAATGAAGCGGGGAGGCAAACCGATGGTGCCGCAGTTGCGGCCTCGGTGGTGGGTGAAGTGGCGGCGCTCCTACGGCCTGAGCATGAAGAAGCCGAACCGCAAGTACAAGGTGCCAAAATGGTTGCTCCAATCTCGTTTTGAGACTATGATCTTGAACGTGGCCAGGGTCCGCGCAGCTGCAGAGGAGCTTCTGGGGTACGACCCGCACATCCTGAACTGGGACCAGTCGCCCTTTCACCACAACGAGTCGTCGTCGGCCTCGAAGCCGACCTTGGCTGTGAAGGGTGGCATTGTCCCGCTTGTCGAGGCGCATGACGACAGCAGGGCTCGGTGGACAGCGAACCTGACGGTGTCGAGCGACGCGGAGGACATCCGCAGTTGCGGACCACCGCCGGCGGAGCTAATGTTCAAGGGGGGATCTGTCATCGCTGAGGGCTTGGCCGCACATGCCCGCAGTCGCGGCTATCCGTCTTGGGTGAGCACGGCGACGTCCGAGAAGGGGTCCTACCGCGCAGACGACGTTGTATCATTCTTGCAGCGGCACTTGCGGGCCTGGCCCGACGACCCGCAGTTGCGGGGAAAGTGGCGCATCCTCATGGCCGACGACCATTCCCCGCACAAAGCAGACGCTGTGCGGAGACTCGCCTGGCAGCGCGGCTACGTGCTGATCATTCACGGCGGGGGGACGACCGCAGTTGCGCAGCCCGTGGACACGGACTTGAACCAGCACGTGAAGCGCCGGTACATTGCCCTCGAGACCAAAGCGCTGGTGCAGCAAATGGCGTTGGGGAAGCACGTGCCGCAGTTGCGGCGTTCCGATTGCGCCGACTTGATGCTGTCAGTGTTGGAGAATGTGCAGTTGCACTTGGACGCCGCGAAAGGTTTCCTGAAAGTGGGAATTCGAGCGCCCTTCGACAAGTCAGGAGATCTCGAGATTTGCCGAGAGGCGGCGGAACTCTGGGAAGCAGGGGGGCTGCGAGCAAAAGTGGACACCGCAGTCGCGGAGGTGAGGGAAGAATGCGAGCAGAAACGTTTGAAATGGTCCTACAATGACGTGCTGCGTCTCATACACGAATACGAGAAACACGACGCCACAGATTCCGTGTTGGAGAAGCTCGGCGACGAAGCGCTAGGCCAGGAGCCAGGCCACGAGGAGGGCGATGAGGAGGGCGGGGAGGAGGAGGAGGAGGAGGTGCACGAGGAGCACGAGGAGGACGAAGAGCAAGAGGAGGCCTCGTGGGCCGAGGCTCTTGCGGAACAGTGCGATGCCGCAGTTGCGGCACCTGGGCCTCAAGGATCCTCGGTATCCATGGACTGCGTGGTCGACGCAGAGGCGGCCGAGCAGGTGGCAGTGGCGACGTCCTTGGCAGAAACGCTCCGCGAGGCGGAAGATATGCTGCGCCAAGTGGGCATGGAGAAACTAGCGCAGGATTGCCGACAGCAACGACACAAACAAAAGAAGCGGTTGAGAGAGCTGGCGCGGGAGGACAACGAGGTCCTACGAGCGTTGACTGCCCAGCGAGACCACGAAGCCGCAGTGGTGGCGAAAAAGCGGCGCCTGGCTCTGGAAGCGAACGACAGGACGAAGGCGTTGCACGATCTCAAGAAGCAGATTCGAGAGGCCGAGGCCGCCTTGAGGGCAAAGAAGGAGGCCGCAGTTGCGGTGGAAACGGCTTTGGCTAACAAACACGCCCTAGCGCAGTGGAATCCCGAGGAGTTCAAGATCAAGAAAAACAGGATGGCAGCTCTGGATCGCCTGGCTCGCGGAAAAGGCGTCCTCTCAGACGAGCAGAGGGGGGAGTGGGCATGGTTCAAGACGCATTGGGACGAGGAGATGTGCAAGCAGCACAAGGAGCAATGGCCGCTCACGTTTGCTGGGTGGCTGCAAAAAGTCGCGAACGACGCGGCGTCTGGGAACCGTTCGGCGCTGTCGCAGTTCGTGCATTCGGAAACAGTGAGAACCCTGGGAGGGCAAATGGCGCTGGTAATCCCAGCCCTAGCGTGATGCAGGCCGCAGTTGCGGACCCACAGGAAGTCCAGAGGGAAGTTGTTTTTCCAAGCGGCTCCCGCGCGGGCAGGAGATGAGGCAAAACCGCAGTTGCGGTCTTCCTGCTGCTGTGAAAATAATCCTTTCACAGTCCCTTGCAATCGTCGCCCTCCTTCTGCTTCTCCGCCAGTCCATTTGTTGTTCTTTCGGTTCCTTTGAGTCCTCGCCCTCCTTCTGCCACTCCTCGAATCCTCTTTGTCTCCTCCCTCCATCCGACCCCATGCCCATTCACGATCCATTTCCGTAGCCACCGTGGCTCGAGGTGGCGCACGCGAAGACGCAAGCATGTGGCCGCCCGCGCGCCCGAGCGCATCCTCAGGGAGTATGGACCGTGGACTTCGATTCGCCAGAACGGTGTTCATCCACAACGCTGAGGAGGAGGAGGGAGGCAAAGACGAGGAAGCCGCAGTTGCGGATGATGACGACGACCAGCGGACGCAAGATGGCGACAGCACCGTCGCGTCCTCGGCTGCCTCCGCTGACGAGGCTGAGTCCCGGGGAGGTGCGGGAGCCGCAGTTGCGGCAGCACATGACTCCTACATGCCGAGAGTGTTGTCGTCGCGGAGAACCTGGAAACGGGTGCCCATCATCGAGACAAGCAATCTGTCGGAAAAACAAAGAGCTCTTGTCGACGCATGGGAGGAGAAAACGGAGTTCGAAGCGGGACGGGTCGGCTTCTACGTGGCCAACTTCGGAGGGACTGCAGCTAGACCCACGCAACGCGCGGACGAGTGGGCGCAGCTCCGCGCGAACCCTGCCCAGATCATCGCCCTCTGCGAGTGCGACGACGAGACCTGCGCGGTACTCAGTGGGGAGCACGACGCGAGGGACAGTGCAGCCGCAGTTGCGGACGATAGGTTTCGGAGTCGGACTCAATACAACTACCTGTGCGTTAAGGGCGGCGAGCCATCAGGGACCCTCCTTGTTGGCATGAGGGACCGCAGTGGCGGCCACATTGAACACGTAGACTTTGCGAGACTCTTCCACAAGCAGGAGAAGTCCAAAACGAAGAAGAAGAAGAAACAGTCCGCAGTTGCGGAGGCTCCTGCGCCAAAGCTGCACAACAAGTACTCCAGGGCGATGGTGGTGCGCGTCCACCTGGACCAGGCCGTGCCCCATTTGGGGGGCTCCTTCAACGTCATGGCGGTGCACGTCCACCACAGCTTGGCCAACCAAGACTGGGGCGTCACGAAGCTCCATGAGTTCTACAACTGGTTCGTCGCCTACGTCAGGGAATGGGACGTGAAGGTCTGCATGGGGGACTTCAACATGTGCATGTTCCAGCTTGTGTCCTGGTGCCGCAATTGCGGCCTGACTGTGGACGTCGCCGCGTGGACCCCCTGGAAGACAGCAGGCGGCCAGCCCAGGGCAGACAGCATGGCGATTTTGTTCATAAACTGTCCTGGGCAGTACAAGCTTCACCATGGCCTGAGTGTTCTGCACGACCGTGAGGGCGGATTCTTGACGACCCAGCATGATCCGTCTTTCCCTGTCTTCGACTACACGAATGGCCCTGGGAAGATGCTTCAGACTTACGTGCCCAAGGCTGAGCCCGTTGAAAACAAGATGCGCGCCTTCCTGACGCCATCTGGCGAATCCTTGACCGCAGTTGCGGAGTTCGAGCAAAGGATGGCGCGCAGGGAACGCGACGATTGGGTGCGCTATCCCTTCAGAGTGAAGCAGGGCAACCTCGACGACAAGATATGGCATGGCGCCTTCGGCAGGGCGAGGCACGGAGCGCACTTCCCTCTGGTGGCTTTCACGCACAATACGTGCCGCAGGTCACCTGAAAGACTCGCCGCGAGGTTGGAACGCAGGAAGGGCGGCAGGAAGGGCGGCAAGAAGGGCGGCAAGAAGGGCAGCTACGCGGACACCGCAGTTGCGGGGAAGGGCGTCCGACCCCAGATGGGAACCGCAGTTGCGGGGAGAGACGCTGGGGCTGAGCGAGCTGGGAACACGCCACCGCCGCAAGCTGCCAACGGCGACGATGCGACCCCTTCTTGTGCCGCAGTGGCGGCTGGGTCCTGGGACGCCAGCGGCAGCGGCGCATGGGAGGCGCGCAGTCCCGCCACGAGATGGCAGGGCTGGTCCTGGTGGGACTGGAGCTCGAGCGAATGGGGCGCTGATGGCGCGCAGTGGTGGCCCTCTGATCATGCCGCAGTTGCGGACAATGCCCCTGAGGGCTCGCCTCCTCAGCGTGAAGTCGAGTGGGGCTCGAGCGGGCGACCTGCCGAGCGCCCTCCGTGGAGCTTCGAGGCGCAGCGTTGGTGATGGCCGCAGTTGCGGGCAAGTGGAGCATGATGTTGATTGCCGCAGTTGCGGACAGTGTACGCTGGAAAAATCATCATCATCATCAATCATAATCATCATCATATCATCATATCATACGTTCAAAGCAGTGCCGGGGCACTGCTTTGAACGCGTTCAAAGCAGTGCCGGGGCACTGCTTTCGATCGTCGCCTCGTCGCCGTTATAAGGGCTTTCGGATTAGATGGCTCCACGTCGGTTTCCAGGTTTGAAACAATATTGGGATATAGCCCCCTCCCCCCCCCTCAGATTCAACGCTTCACCTTTGTCCTGTTTGTGTTTCATAATGATCTTGCGCGATCGTCTGTCCGAATTATGAACTCCTACCATCCGGGACAGTTGTTGATCGACCCCGATTCATCCTCTGCAAAAAATACGCGCTCACTCGTGCATCACGCAGCATCAGCTTGCAAGACATATGTTGTTTAAAAGTGGGACGAAGTGCGCACACGCACGCCGTTGAGCGCGCATGCCGACACCCGTCCAACACCGTAGATTACGCAAGGATTCCAAAATCAAGTGTCCCGAAACATGTTAAAAACAAAAAGCAATGGTCTTGCAACAGGAATTGTCAAAAACGTATGCTCTCGCGCTCTTTCGAACTCGTCCGGGAAACTATAGGCGTTTCAACATACGCATCAATTTCTACCAAAGTTGCCACTCGCGCGCGCATGTCGAAATCATTCGAACGCTCTTGCGCGCGCGTTGTCGCAAAATTCCCTTGCAAAATATGTGACTAAGTGCAAACGCGCGCGTGGTCGCGCACGCGTGTGCACTTCGTCATTCCACAAAGCCTGTGTCCGCGCTCTTGCGAGCTCGTAAGAAAGCTCATGGTTTTTCAAGGTGTCCATCACATGCGACCAAACGGGCCCCTCGCGCGCGTGTCGAAACCATTCGAACGCCTTCGCGCGCGTGCTGAGGTGCACGATCCCTGTCAAATAACGCAATGCGGGTCACTCGCACGCGTCGGCCGATCATCACCGACGCGAGGGTACCATCATCGAAGTCGGCGTGATTAGCATCGGCGCCGTCCCATCAATGTCACCATCGCCACCAGCATCGCTACTATCATCATCGTGTCCGCCGTTGTCGACGTCGCCGTGATACCGCGCCCACCCGAGTCACCGACTCGCACTGAAGTGCCCGCGCGTCAGCGCGGCCTGCGAGGCGTGTTCGGGAGTCCCCAATAGTTAGCGACACCGCGGCCGCGTCAGTCGCGTCATACTAATTGCCCGCCCTGCGCGGGAGCCTGCGCGCTAGCGTGGCCACGGCGGTGCGCCAGCCAGTGCCGAGCAGTCATCGCAATCGCAGCCGCATGGATGTTGCAAACCAAATTGCGGGTGAGTGTGTGGGGTGATCACACGAGCAGTGGCGTTGACAAGTTCAAGTTCGGCAGGGTGAATTTCACCACGCGCATTGCAGCACATGCATTGCATTGTTGCACCACGCCGATTGCACCACGTAGGTTGCACCACATACATTCCGCAACGCAGATTGCACCACATATTGCACCACATGGATTGCGCGCCACATAGAGTGCGCATCGCATACATTGCACCACACGAATATACACATATCCATAGACATACCGTGAATTACACGGCAGAGTTTGCATTGCACAGATTGATTGCACCCCGAAAAGTTCACCACATAGATGGGTGCACGTCGATTGCGCCACCTACGTTGCACCACATGCATTGCCCAACCTAGGTGAAACCACGTAAGCTGCACCACTTCGATTGTGCCGCATGGCGTGTACAATATACCCATGCAGTGTTAGAAACACGGCATGGAGTCCACCGAGGCTATATGATATACGCACACATGCATATACACATGCATGTATGCGTATAAGCATATACAAACGTATATAGGTATTCACGTTCATGTCATTGGGTATGGAAGGGAAGAGGGCGTTTGATGATCTCCATCGTCGTTGGGAATTGGCAATGCGTAGAACCGTTACACTGTACTGACAGGTGTGGTCGCGGCCCCTGTCGATGGATCCATTCGTTTTTTGCAGTTTCTGGTGGGGGGGTGTACTCGCGTTTGGTGAAGCGTGTTGCCACAGTTTGCTAAAACTCCTTCCCTCATCCCTCCATATAACATTCGTGAGTACAACCTCGGGCGAGACCATGGTGTACAAACCCTGGGCGCGGGGAATCTGGCATGCGCGTCAGATGTCGCGGCGTTCCTCCTTTAATCCGCATGGGATGTGGCCACACGAGGTCGGCACCACTGGTTCAGATGCCATAGCCGTCACGGACGATTTCGTGTGTTCCGGCAGACCGAAACATTATAGATTTTGATGTTTCTCGTTTGGATCGTCGCCTTTTCTCTTCCTCTCTCAGTCGCTCTGTGTGTCTCTCTCTCTCTCTTTCTCTCTCTTCCCCCTCACCCCGCTTCCGCGCTGTTCTGTCGCACGTCACACTTCAATGTCGCGAGCCGCAGGTTCAAGTGGCTACGTACGACCAGCCAGTAACAAAATCAAGTTGATAGACTTCGGGAATGCCACCTACGCGCACGAGCACCACTCGTCGATTATTAACACAAGGACTTGGGGTGGAGATCCGAAGAGGGCTGTGGCGTCAGTGGTCAGGCGTCCCAGTAACGAGAATAGCGCGGCAACCAGGGAGTTTGATCAGCATTTGAATCAAGATGTGTCAGTGGCGATGCTTGGATTCACTGGTCCAGCTTGACAGTGCTTCAGCGGCAGGTATGTGACAACACGGCTTGAAGCAAGGCTAGCGCAAAGCGTTAAAAATCAAGGATTGGGGAGGGGAGGGAGTCTGGATTTGCACTCCCCGGCGCAATCCTGTCCCCAAGGGGGAAAGGGGCGGATAAGCAGTCTTGCAAGCCGTCTCCCGCGATTGCGTGCCAAGCCGTGCCCGTAGCGGCATTAGCAAAAGTTAGTAAGCATGGGTCTCGGCGATAGGCGTTTGTGTCTTTGCCCCCGTTCTGTTCGTTGCTCTCTTGGTCGCGGTGCGGCTCGGCAAGGTTACCGTGTCCATCTTGTCCGCTCCTGCGTATACGCTGAGCTGAGTGGCCCTGCGTTGCTGAGTTCTAGAGCTTGGAGACAAAACTGGAGAGGTCACCTGCCCCTCTTCGTCACCGTCACCGTGCGAGAGCCGCTCTCGGCTTCACGCTGCGGTAGCGCGAGGCTGTTGGTTGATTGTTGGCGGATGGTTTGTGTCGCCAGAAGCCTGGGGACACCCAGCCGAATCCTAGCGTGGCGTGTAAATGTTGTATAGTTGTAGTTCTCCCTCTCTCTCTCTCTCTCTCTCTCTCTCTCTCTCTCTCTCTCTCTCTCTGAATGATGCCAAGTGTGTGTGTGTGTGCGTCGTTATCTCTCTCTCTCTCTCTCTCCTTTTCTCTGTGTCTCTCTCTCTCTCTCTCTCTCTCTGCGTACGTATATATATATATATATGTGTACGTATTTGTCTATCTCTCTCTCTCTCTCTCTCTCTCTCTCTCTCTCTCTCTCTCTCTCTCTTTCTCTCACCAGATCGCTATCGTTTGCTCCGCTCTCTCTCTCTCTCTATCTCTCTCTCGCTCTCTCTGTCTCTCTCTCTTTCTCTGCCTCTCTCGCGTTCTCTCTCGCTCTCTCCCTCTCTCTCTCTCTCTCTCTCTCTTCCCCACCCCCCCGCGTTGTCTCTCGTTATCTCTCTCTCTCTCTCTCTTTCTCTCTCGCTCTCTCTCTCTCTCTCTCTCTCTCTCTCTCTCTCTCTCTCTCTCTCTCTCTCTCTCTCTCTCTCTCTTTATATATATATATATATCGTCCTTTCTCTCTCTCTCTCTCCCTCTCTGTCTCTTCAGCCCTGTCGAACTCTCTCTCTCTCTCTTTCTTCTCTCGTTCTCTCTCTCTCTCTCTCGCGCTCCCTCTCTCTCGTTTTCTCTTTCTCTCTCTCTCTCTCTCTCTTCCCCCGCGACACCCCCGACCGCGTGGGCAGTATAGAAATGACGAGGACACCAGCTCCTCAGCACCCCCGACCGCGATCGACGACGCCCTGGCTGCCGAGCCCGACACGCCGAACGGAGCACAGCAAACACCACCAGCGTCTCATGGATCCAAGGGCGCCCTCGAGGGCGCGAAGTTATTCGCGCTTCGCGCTTCGGCTCCGATTCCTCTTCATCCTCCTCTTCTCCCCTGGGAGGCGGCGCGAAAGCGCGAAGTTGTTCGCACTTCGCGCTTCGCGCAGCGCGAAGCGCGAAGTTCGGAGCCCTTGTGGATCGGGCTCCCGCTGCGTCGCCCCGGGGCGGCCGTGCACCAACCTCGCCACACCCGAGCGCGAGCGCCACGCCGGAGTCGACCAGGACCACCGCGGTCGAAGCCCCCGACGGCAGCGTCACCGGCCTGGCCCCCATCCCCCTCCTCCTCCTCCTCCTCCTCCTCCTCCTAAGTCGTTCTCCGAGCAGGGTTGCTCCTTGAGAAGCGTTGCGGGCCGCCCGTCTGCGATCTCCCGTTGACGTTTTCGCTCAAGCTTTTCCCCACGGGGCATGGTGCACCCGTGGGCGGTCGGAGCCCTCACCCTGCTCTCGCATGGCGTGGCCTCCTGGTTGAGTCGGGCGCCCCCGCCGCCGCCGTGGCCGTCGTTGGCGCGCCCGGGCTGCCGGTGCGGCTGCCCCGCAGTGCCGCCCTGGCCGGCCCGCCCTGGGGCGCCGGCTCCTCAGTGGTCGCAGCAGGAGCCGGCTCGCCCCCCCCGCGGCGCCCGCGGCCCCGACGGTAGCAGCGGCCTGGGGGACGACCGTGGCGTCGCTCGTGCTCGGCTTCGCACTCGGCGACCTTGGAAGGTGGAGGCCGTGCCGGCGTCCGACTTCGAGGCGTGGCCCTGGGCTGGCCTTGGGGCGCCGGCTGCCGCTGTCGGGGCCGCCCCGGCCGGGCTGCCCGCGGCCGGCAGGCCGCCGGGCGGGGGCTGGGTCGTCGAGCCGGCGGATGCCCCGCCGCCCGCCGCAGCACCCGCCGCCCCGGTGCCTGCGCCCCAGCCGGGCGAGAGGATGTGCCGAGGGGGCGCGGCCGCGGCGGCTGCGCCGGCCGCGGGCGGCGGAGGGGCGGGCGCTGCGCCGGCGCCCGCTGGTGCAGCCCTCGCAGCGGGCACGGTCGCGCCGACCCGGCCCCTGGTGCTGGCGGGAGGCGCCGGGGGCGCCGTCCCCGCGCCCGTGGTCAACTGGCGCGACGCCCAGGAGTGGAGGGGCTACCACTACGGCGACGTGATCTCCCCCTGGGCTGTCTCCGCGGGGACGGGCATTCCCGCCCGAGGAGTCGCTCCATTCGCAGATGGGTCGTCGTTCTTCGTCGAGTGGGTCATCGTCGGTGACGAGTGGGACTCCGCCGACCAAGCGGTGGCGCCCGGCTGCCGCCTGCTGTCGGTCCGCCTCGCTCGCGGGGGCAGGCCCCTCCGGACGCTCGAGAGGTTCGAGGAGGGCGGCCGCCAGGAGCACCTCCCCGACGTCATCGCGCCGAGGACGACCAAGTGGTGCCTCGAGCACCTCGCGGGCGAAGGCCGCCCACTCGAGCCCCACTTCGCGCACGGCAAGAAGCGGTGCGGCCTGCGGGACACTCAGTGGGGCATGGAAGAGTACGCCAAGGGGATCAGCTACTTGGAGGCGTTGCTCCAGCACGATCAGGTGGACGCGTCCCACTTCCTATCGGTGGAGAAGGTGCCCTGCCGGCTGCAGACGATCGAGTTCTGCTGCTGTGACAAGCTGCGCGAGAGGACGGCGGGCTCGCCCGGGGGGAGGCTCCCCGCCGACGAGCAGGCCGCCTTCGGCGCCACCGCCCGGGCCGCACCGAGGCTCAGGGTGTCGCCCGCGCCCCTCGAGAGCGTCAAGCTGGGGCGGGAGCGCGACGCCTCGCTGGCCAGGAGCCCCCTGAAGGCGCGCGAGGCCCGGGAGTGGCTGGGCTGGCGGACGCAGGGCCAGGGGCAGGGCCAGGGGTGATGCCCGACCGCCCCCACCAGACGTCCCTCAGGTCTGGTGGGGGAGAACCCAACATGACTGGGGATGCTCGGCCAGCCGTCGCGCCGCCGGGAGATTTTGACAGGAACGTGGGAAGGGATCTACTGCCCTTCCCCACGGAGCTCCTCACCTCGCCGGGGCCACCTGCACCTGGGCTCTCGCGAGGTTGCCGGCAGAGAGTCGGCCGTCGGCAGCGTCGTCACGCCGACGTTCTTCGGTGCCTGGAGGGTCTCAACACGCTGTACGGCCGTCGTGATGGGGTACTTGTGCCAGCTGATCTGAGCCGCGGGCAGCAGCGGATGCTCGAGCATGTTGAATCCTCTGTCTCTTTCCTGGGGCCTCCCCCGGATGATTTTTCGCAGGCGGCAGCCCTCCAGGCGCTGCGCCTCGGCCTCCCCTACGACGCAGGAGGGGGCCCCGTGGGCTATGAAGCCTCCCGCGTGTCCCTCCCAGCAGCTGGGTCTGTTCCGACTCCGCTCGCTCGGCTTTGGGGATCCGGCGGGGAAAGCACTGTTGCACGCTTTGTTGAGTCGCAAGTTTTGCCCATCGACGTGGCTCGCACGAAATTAAAGGACTCGGGCCCGCGTCGGCCCTATGGCGACCCTCGCCTCCACTCCCCTGCTCTATACGGCGAATTCATTCAGCGATTGGTCGAAGCGGGCGTAGTTGAACTGACGCTCGAGCGAGCTACCGAGGTGGTGGATTGCTTCTTTGTGAAGAAGGGTGGCGGGAGGCAGCGCCTGGTCGTCGACTGTCGTCGGTCTAATCAACATTTTGAGCCTCCCGCCCCTGTCAGTTTAGTGTCTGGCGATACCCTCGCCCAGGTGCATGGCGAGGAATCTTTCGGTCAGCCCGTTTTTATCGGCCAGGTCGACATAAAAGACGCTTTCTATCACATGGAGCTCCCGGCAGGGCTCCGGCAGTTCTTCGGGCTGCGAAAAGTTCGGGCCTCGTGGGTGGGCATCTCTCATCTCCGGGGCGTCCGGGTGTCCCCGGGGACCTGGGTCACCCCTCGGATGCGAGCCCTGCCCATGGGCTGGTCTTGGGCCCTGTGGTGGTGCCAGGCTATCCACGAGCGGGCGGCCGAGGAGGGAGGATCCCCTGCTGCTGCCCGGCTCGCTGACGGCTCTCCTCCGCCTCCCCTCGCCTCCTCCCCTCACGCGCAGTACGTTGATAACTATGTTGTGTTTTCGACGAGCGAGGCGGTGGTCCGCGCGCGCTTGGCAGGAGTGTCTCGAACCCTCGAGGCCCGCGGGCTGCCTCTGCATAAAGACTCTGTCTCGTGCGGTCGGGATGTCGTGCTGGGGTGGGAGATCGACTGCCTTCGGCGCACCTTCCGCCCGACCCCCGAGCGCGTCTGGAAGGCTCGACTCGCCATTCGGGGTCTTTTGGCGCGGGCCTCGGTCTCTGGAGGGGACCTGGAGCGCCTCCTGGGCCATCTGTGTTTCATCGGCCTGTGTAGGCGAGAGTCGCTCAGCGTTTTCAAATATTGTTACAGGTTCTGTGAGGCCGCGCGGAGATGCCCAGCCCGGGGGCCTCGGGCCCTCTGGGCCTCAGCGCGGAAGGAGCTCGACACCTGGGACCGTATCGCCCCGCTCATCTGGGTCAACACTTCAGCAGGTACCTGTCCTGACGTCGTTGTGGTGGACGCATCGCCGTGGGGCCTTGGGGCCGTTCGGGGACGACCGCCGGTGGCCCTGGTCAAGGAGGCCTGCCGACACTCGGAGCGAGCTGGGGCTCGGGAGGCGGCCCGTGAGGGGCTGCCACCCCGAGAGCGTGCTTTCGCCGCGGCCGCTGCGCAGCTGCACGGGGGTGAAGGGGAGGCCGACGGGCGGATCCTGATGGAGCACGTGCGGCCCCAGACTGGGCGAGACCGGCCCGAAAGCGAGTTCGACCGCCGACACCGGGAGCCGTTCGAGGACGTCCCCTTGGACCTCTTGAGGGCCCCCTGGAAGGTGTGCGGGAGGCAGAAGTGGAGACGGCCCTCGGGGTCTATGCCGGCCCTGGAAGCGGAGGCGCTGTTGCACGGGGTCCGCCACCTCCTGAGGTCCGTCGCCAACTTGGGCTCGAGGCTGCTCGTGATAGGGGACTCGATCTCCGCCTCCCTGGCCGCCGCGAAGGGGCGGTCCTCCTCCGAAGGCATGCTCTCGGTGACCCGCCGGCTGGGCGCCCTGCTGCTGGGGACCGGCAGCCTCCTGCGGTCGCGCTGGATCGCGTCGGAGCTCAACCCTGCGGACGGGCCGTCGCGCGGGCGCCCGGCGCCGAGCGATCCGCTTGCCGGCCTGCGGCGCGAGCTCGCAGCCGCCGCCGACGAGGGCCGTGAGGCTGGCGCGCGGCAGGTCCGACAGGTCGACGACCCTCGCGGGGCGCCTGCCGCCGCTGCCCAGCTCGGGGTCGGCCTCCCCCCCGGCCTCGGCCCCCCTGGAAGCTGGGGGCCCGCGGGCGGCAGCGGCGCAGGCGCGGGCGGGGCGCGCTGCCGAGCTGGCTGCTGGGCGGGCCATGGAGGCCCGGATGGGTGTGCTTCGGAGGGCCTCGGTATCGGCGAAGACTCAGGCCCAGTGCTCTCTCTTCCTGGCCGCCCTGCGCAGGTTCTCCAACTCCCGCGGGGACCGCCCGATCACCGGAAAGGAGAGGGACATCTCCACCGCGGGCTGGATGGAGATCACGTTCAGGAGGGGCGGCTCGCTGAGCGCGGGCGAGAAGCTCCTGGCGTCGGTGCAGTGGGCCAGGCCCCGCCTCAGCAGGCGGGGGGACAGGCGGATGCCCATCTGCCGGCAATGCCCGCGGGGCAAGTGCCGTGCTGCCCCGGCGGGAGGCCGCCTGCCCCTGCCCTACGACGTGGTAGCGCTGCTGGCGAGCTGGATGTACCGCCAGAGGCTGCGACCCCACTCGCTGGCGGGCCTCAGGATGATGGAGCTGCTCTTGCGCCTGGGGGAGCCATTCCTGCTACGGCGCCGCGCCGTGGCGGCGGGAGCCCTCAGCGGAGCCCGCGAGAGGACTCCCACATCGGTGCTGCTCCACCTGATCGAGATGCGGACCCCGCCCAAGAGCTGGGAGTTCGACCAGGCGATCGTCGTCGACCTCGACCAGCAGGCGGCGCTCGCGGACGCCCTGGCGCAGCTGGTGCTGGCGCGCAGCGCGGGACCCTGGCTGGAGCTCTCGCCCTGCGCCCTGCGTCGGGCCCTGGACGAGGCCGCCGCTGCCTGGCGCCTGGGGCCCCTCGGGCTGCTCGACGCCTACCGCTTCCGGCACACGGGGGCGAGCGTCGCCTCCGCGACCGGCGCCCGGCGGCTGGTCAAGCTCCTGCGCCGCGAGCGGTGGCGGTCAACCCTGAGCCCCCGGCGCTACTGGCACGGGGGGCGCCTGGCCGACCTCTTGCGCCGCCCGCCGCCCGACGTGCAGCGGGCGGCCGCGGCGACCGCTCAGGTGCTCCCCGACGTGCCGCGGGGGAGGCAGGCGCCATCTTCGGGCCGCTGAGGGCGCCGACCATCGCCGTGTTCCTCGAGCTGTTCGCAGGCTCGGGCCACCTGTCCGACGCCGTGGGACGGGGGAACGCCCCCACCCTGCGCTGGGACATCTTGCACGGCCCCGCCTACGACCTGCGCGACCCCAGGAACGCCCGCCTCATTCGGGGCTGGATTCGGGCGGGGCTCGTCTGCGGCCTGCATGCTGGTTTTCCCTGCGAGACTTTCTCGCGGGCACGGGACCGCCCCAACGGCCCACCCCGCCTCCGGTCGCAGGAGCACGTCTGGGGGCTGCCCAGTCTCCCCATCGAGGGCGTCGACTTCCAGAAAGTGAAGTGGGGCAACCTGTACGCGCGGCTCACGATATCGTTCTGCGTGCTGTGCTGCCAGTGTTACGTCCCGCGGTCCCTTGAGAACCCCGCGCTGAGCTACGCGTGGCAGCTGCCGCCAATGCTTGCCCTGCTCCGACGCCAGCAGGTCACGTCCCAGGTGATCGAGTACTGCCGGTTCGGGGCGCCCTGGAGGAAGAGCACCAAGATCGTGGCGTTTCTCCTCGACCTGGCGCCCTTGGCCAAATTCAGATGTGTAGGGCCCGTCTGTGTCATCACAGGGCAGAAGCATCAGGAGCTGTCCGGAAAGGACGCTTCAGGCAGGTTCCGCACAAAGTTGGCGGAAGCATATCCTCGTAAGCTCTGCAATATCCTCGCCAGAGCGTACGCAGATGAAAAGGCCAGGTCCCGGGCTGGGCAGTTCTCCGCTTTGATTGGCCGCGCTGCTCGAGCGCTTGAGGGCCCGTGAATATTCCGGCTTTTCAGTAAATGCATTCTCGGCGTTGCCAGTTCAGCTGTGCAATTTGCAGCATTTTGCATGAGTCCGAAATTTCAGTTGATGTCCGTGGCCGCCCGCGGGTCGGAGATCCCCGGGCGGCAGCCTCTTGCGCCTGCAGCGTCTCGAAGCCTCGCCACCTGGCCCGCCTGAGCTGAAAAAAGGGAGCATAAGTCGTTCTCCGAACAGGGTTGCTCCTTGAGAAGCGTTGCGGGCCGCCCGTCTGCGATCTTCCGTTGACGTTTTCGCTCAAGCTCCCTCCCTCCCCCCCCCGCTTTCCCTTTATCTTTGCATGAGTCCGAAATTTCAGTTGATGTCCGTGGCCGCCCGCTGGTCGGAGATCCCCGGGCGGCAGCCTCTTGCGCCTGCAGCGTCTCGAAGCCTCGCCACCTGGCCCGCCTGAGCTGAAAAAAGGGAGCATCCTCCTCCTCCTCCTCCTCCTCCTCCTCCTCCTCCTCCTCCTCCTCCTCCCGTCTTCCGACCGAGCCGCGTCGCCTCGACCTGGCATCCCCCTTGTCGGGTGGCAGCGGCCCCGTGTTACATTAGCTGTTGGCCCCAAACGCGAAGCAACGCCCAGGCGAAGTGCCGAGCGCAGCTCGGCAGCAGGGCTGCTGACGCCCGCCCTGCCCGGGGCCAAGCCGCAGAGCGGCAGGCGGCTTCTGACCATTCGAGTAACCAGTGCAGTGCGCAAAGCACCCCTGTTGCTGCCCCCCGACATGGCGACGGTCCAGGGGCACTGACCGCAGTCGTGCCCACTGGTGAACTCCTCCCGCCATCGCCCCGCAGTACCCCAGCGGCCGTTTGGCACCACGTCCCAGGCCCCAACGCCGACGGTGTCAACCTCGGCTGCGCGGGCGTCTGCGAAGACGAGGACACTGAGCTCCCGTCGCCCCATACTGCGGCCAGCAAAGCCACGGCTGTTGACACCGACAAACCTACCAGAGTTCAGCCGACGCAGCCAGCCAAACAGAGATCGGGCCCTCGCCGCGCCGCGCCGATGAGAGCGAGAGGCCACCTCACCACGCCCAAGCTCGCGCGTCACGCCGAGCCGACCGGATCCGCCGCGAGTGAAACTGCGGCCACCAGCGTCTCCGGCCTGGCCCCCTCTTCTGCTGCCTCCCCCCGCCGTGTCGCTTCGGCCAGACGCGCCTCAGCCGGCCGTCAGGGACCGGCGGTCATGGCCGCCGTCGCCCCCAATCCCGAAGCAGCGCCCACACGAGGCACCGACCGCCTGCGCCGACCTCGCCGATCGCACCTAGCCAGCAGGGCCGCCGAGGCCCGCCCGCCTCACGCTTCGCGTCCTGCCCATGGCCGAGCCTCTGAGCTTGAGGCGTCCTACCACCATCTCTGCCACCAGTACAGCGCGCTTTCGTGTCAGGTTCGTGCCTCAACCTCCCAGCAGGGCCAGCTGATGCCACGCCTGCGCAGCGCTCAGGCTGCCCTCGCCTCCCTCCGACCCTCCCCTTCGCTCGCCCCAATTCTGCATGACCTTCTCGTGCCATGCACGCCCACATTGGGCTCCATACTCGACCGTAGGCCCCCTGTTGTCACCGGCCCGATTGCCCGCGCGGCCACGCGTCATCGGGGCCTGGGTGCGGCGGCGGGGGGCGCCCCGTCGTTTGCACGCCGCTCAGCGGTCAAGCCCTTGTCCCCCGGCCGCCAACCCGGGCTTTGCCGACCTAGGTTTTTTTTGTTCCTATGCGGGGCGCAGAGAGACGTGGCGCATCGCCTGCTCACCGCCCCGTCCCTTTACCTCAGTCGCTTTGCGCCGCTGGAGGGTGGTTGTTTCAGCATCCCCTGTTCCCCAAGGTGTGCTCCACCGCCAAGTGTGCGTGGGCTCCCTAGGCTACCGCAGTAGCGGGGCGCCAGCGGACCGCCCGCTTGCTTTTCCGATCTCGTTATATATATATAGAGATAGATAGATAGATAGGTAGATCAAAAAACTCTCTCTTTCTCCATAAGTATCCCTCCCTCTCAATCTCTATCTCTCTCTCTCTCTCTCGTTCTCTCTCTCTCTCTCTTTTTTTCTCTCTCTCTCTCTCTCTCTTGTTGTTTATTTGTGTTGTTTGCTCTTTCTATCTCTCTCTGTCTCTCTCTCTCTCTCTCTCTCTCTCTCTCTCTCTCTCTCTCTCTTTCTCCATAAGTCTCCCTCCCTCTCACTCTCTATCTCTCTTTCGTTCTCTCTCTCTCTCTCTCTCTATTTCTCTCTCTCTCTCTCTCTTGTTGTTTATTCGTGTTGTTTGCTCTTTTTCTCTCTCTCTCTCTCTCTCTCTCTCTCTCTCTCTCTCTCTCTCTCTGTTGTCCGCATTACAGTTCTACCACACCGTATGTGCATACATGCATGTGTGCCTCTCCGTTGGTCTCGATACTGGTCGAAGACGCCTACGGCGATTCACCGCCGCTCTTGTTTTTTGGAATCGCCCATGTGACCGACCGTTGTGGCAAGAGCTCTGCCAAGCTATCGTGCCATGCGCTCCCCCTGCCGTTGTGGAAACCCTTTGGGGAGGAGGCTGGCGGGGAAGATTGGGAAGAGGAAGAGGAGGAGGAAGAGGAGGAGGAGGGGGCATCTTGTTAGCCTCTGGGGGCACTCTTGAAGCCTCCTGGTGGCTTCCTGGGAGCCTCTTGGAGGCATCTTGGGGGCCTCCTGGGGCCTTCGGTGGAGCTTCCTGCGGGGCCACGAAACAGTGCATACTGGGCGGGAGAGACGCATGCAAACACCGCCAGTGGGGCCTTTGGTGGAGCTCCCTATGGGGCCACGAAGCGCTGTACTGGGTGGGTGAGACGCATGCGAACACCGCCACTGGGGCCTTCGGTGGAGCCCCCGATGGGGCTGTATTGGGTGGGGGAGACGCATGAGAGCACCGCCACTGGGGCCTTCGGTGGAGCTCCCTGTGGGGCCACGAGGGGTGTGCCGACATGATGGTGGTGGAGGAGGTGGAGGAGGAAGACGAGGAGGAGGAGGAGGAGGAGGAGGAGGAGGAGAAGGAGTAGGGGGAGGAGGAGGGAGGAGGAAGGAGAGGAGTTGAGACGCGGGGCGCTGTCTCTTCAAAACGAGGACCCAACACCACAGGATGGTCGGGAGAAAAAAACTGTCCCGCGGAGCGGGTCGAGACGGCCACAGGCCCACGGAGAGCACAAAACATGACGTCGGGAGTCTGAGGGCCTCCTTGTCACACGACGGAGCTCAGGCCCGCTGGGACGCCGGTCGGCGGACGGAGGAAATGTCAGCGCAGTGGGAAGGGACGGGTGGGATCGGGGCAGGATGCCACACACGGCGCGAGCGCACCCTCGCTTGGGTCAGCTTCCCGCCCCTGCCGCTGCCCCCGCCGCTGTGCGGCTTCCGCCCCCCCAACGCCCGCCCGCCCCGCCGGCGCGGCCGCAGGCAGTACCGTGGGCCGGAGGTGCTCCTGGGCCTCGGCTGGGACGAGGTGTCGGACCTGTGGAGGGGCCGCGGGGCGCACAGGGGCGGGGCAGGCACGCGGTATCCCTTCCCCTTGTCCCCTCTCCCCACCGAGCCATGGCGTCGCAGCCGCACCACTCCACCATCCCCCGTTTACAGGGGTGGGGCAGGCACGCGGTATCGCTTCCCCCTGTCCACCCTCCCTCCCCACCGAGCCATGGCATCGCAGCCGCACCACTCCACCATCCCCCGTTTATAGGGGCGGGGCAGTCACTCATTATCGCTTCCCCCTGTCCCCCCTCCCCACCGAGGCATGGCATCGCAGCTGCACCACTCCACCATCCCCGTTGGGGGCGAAGCCCGAAGGGGATCAGCCCCTTTCCCCACCGAGGGGGGCAGATCGGCCAGTGGGGCCCAAGCCACGCCAATAGGGGCAGGGCTCGCTGCAGAGATGCCGCTCGAGCACGCCGCGGCGGCGGCCCCGAGCGCGGGAGGCCGAGGTGCGGCGGCGGCGGCGGCGGCGGCAGGGCTGGGACGTGGTAGTGGGGCGGAGGGCGGATGTCCACTGCCAGGAGGGCATCTGGCGGCCGCCTCGCAGTCGTGCCCCGGGGCTTGGCACCGCTCGGACGTGTGCATTCTCTTTCCCTCTCCGCGAGGACCACTGGGGATGAGGAGCACCACGAGGCCGCCTTGCGAGAGGCGCGTGCGCGAGCGCCTCTGCCCCGCGCCCTCCAGGGGGCCTCCGGGGCGAGGTCCATCGGGTGCATCCTCATGGAGCTGTACGCGGGCAGGCAGCTGTTCGAGACCCACGCGGAGCGCTGCGCGCCTCCCCCCCAGGAGGAGGAGGAGGAGGAGGAGCAAGAGGAGGAGGAGGGGGAAGGGAGGGACGGAGGAGGAGGAGGAGGAGGAGGAGGAGGAGGAGGAGGAGGAGGAGGAGGAGGAGGAGGGGGAAGGGAGGAGGAGGAGGAGGAAGAGGAGGAGGAGGAGGAGGAGGGAGGAGGAGGAGGAGGAGGAGGAGGAGGAGGAGGAGGAGGATGGGTCGGGGGCGGAGGCGGGCTCGGGCCAGGCGCGGGGACAGGCGGGTCGGACGGGGTGCGCTCGAGCGGGGCCAAGACAGGGATGCAGGGGAAGCCCATGCTGAGAAGCACCCTGCTGGCCTCCAGGGTGCCCTTGGTTTCTTGAGGGTTTCGTTGGTTTTGCGATGCACAGCGCGACGTTCCCATACCGAGAATCAATGGACGTCCTGGGGTCTCAGGGTTGGGTTTCTTGTGGAAGGTTTCTTGTGGTCGAGCGCCTACTGCAAATCGTTCCAGAGCGTTCTAAGAGCGTTCCAGAACACTCTGGGAAGGCCGCGGTGCCCGATGCGTCCTCCAGAACCGCTGGATCTCAAAGGTTTGTGATGTGTCCCTGTCCGACGTTGTCCCTGTCGCGTGAGCCTCATTGGCCCCACCTTCTCGGGAAGATCATGCAGCAGTAGCATCAGTGATTCGGGCAGAGCATGCAGTAGCAGTAGCATCAGCGTGTGCGAACCATGTGCTGCCAGCGTGTTACATCACATTGTACATGTTCCGTTCCGAATGCAACCGCTTATCACTGGAGTCAGAACTGTGTATACTTGTCTAGGTGACCCCCGTCGTCGGCATTCATCCTGCTGCTCTCGGCTGTCGGGCGGGCAACCCTTCGACAGCCGAGGAGACACGCGGGAGCGAGGGCTTCCGTATACTCTTATATGCGTATGAATTAATACAGTAGTCATGTCATGCATGAGCGTCCAGAGCGCAGGACCCGCCGGCTCTCTGATTCCGAGTGTCTTTTGGCCACGAGAGGAGGCCAGAATACCCGCCGCTGCGAGAAGAGATCTGCCGGTGCGCCAGCCGCTCAGACCCGCCGCTGAGAGAAGAGATCTGCTGGCGCGCCAGCCGCTCAGAGATCAGAGCCTTGCCAGAGCGCAGGGCCAATCTCACCGCCACAGACATGTGCATGTGCATTATTAATTGTATTGTATATTCAGGCAAGAACTTGTCACGAAACCTTGCGCGAGCCGCGGGACGGATGAGGGTCCGTACCCGTGCCGGCTCAAGGCTCGAGAACTGTTCGCGTAGCAGACAAGTTGCGCAATCGTTATCCCAATGATCACCTCTCGTCCGTCGCATCTACCTTCACAGACCTCCTTGCTGGTACCACTGTGTGCAGATGGCGAACCGAGAGTTGCAACTATATGGCAGAACACGTGGAGCCATCAAGGTTATGAGCCCAAATCCCAACGAAGGTCTATTACAAGGAGTACGTATGCAATGCGGTCGGTGTGCCACCGCGGTCGACGAACCAGCAGTCTGTACTCAATGCGGCATCGTGGGTCATCCAACTTGTCTGAATTTGGAATACTTTCAAGGATACCTATACGACCACCCTTCGGGTGATAAGGAGGTTCGGGGGGGGGGAACCAAGGTCTCACTCGATCGGTAGCACTATCGATATCGGTATCGATCTCACTATCGGTATCGATCGATCGATCTCATTCGATCGATCTCACAATCGATACCACTCGATTTATATCATTCGATCGATCTCACAATTGATATCACAATCGATCTCACAATCGATCACACAATCGATCTCACACTCGGTCTCAATATCGATCACACCATCGATATCACAATCGCTCTGACAATCAACGTCATCATCATCATCAACATCATCAACATCAGCATCGTCACCAACATCGCCATCATCATGAGGGCACCGTCATCATCATCAGCATAAGCATACTCATCAACGTCAGCATCATCATCGGGGCAACATCATCATCATCATCACCATCACCATCGTCATATCATCATCAACATCATCATCATCGAGACACAGTCATCGTCATCATCACCAGCATCATCGGAATCATCATCATAATCGGGGCACCATCATGATCGCCATCGTTCTCATCATCAGCATTATCATCAACATCGTCATCATCATCGGGACACCATCCTCATGATCATCGCATCATCATCATCAACATCATCATCATCAACATCAGCATACTCATCATCATCGGGACACCATCATCACCATGAGCAACATCATCATCAACATCGCCATTATCATTATAGTTATCATCGGGACACCATCAGCATCAATATCATCAGCACCATCATCAGCATCATCAGCATCATCATCGGGACACCATAATCATCATCAATATCATCATCATCAACATCACTATCGCCGGGACACCATTTCCATCAACATCATCATCACCAACATCATCGGAATCATCATCATAATCATCATCATCATCGGGACACCATCACCGTCATCATCATCAACATAATCAGCATGAGCATCATCATCTTCATCATCGGGACAGTATCATGATCATCGACACCATCATCAACATCATCATATTCATCGGGGCACCCTCATCATCATCTCATCATCATCATACTCATCACCATCATCATCAGATCATCATCATCATCATCATCATCATCATCACCATCATCATCATCATCGCGGGACACCGCGGGACACCGGCGGGACACCGCGGGACACCGCGGGACACCGCGGGACACCGGCGGGACACTGCGGGCCCCCGGCCGCCCGGAAGGGAGTCATTTGGTCCGGCCGCGCCTCAGCCACACGGGACACCAGCGGGACACCGACGGGACACCGCGGACCCCCGGCCGCCCGGAAGGGAGTCATTTGGTCCGGCCGCGCCTCAGCCACAGGAGACTTTCTCTCGCCCGCCCACGCAGCTTCGCCTCGCCCGCACGGCACGCACGAACACGAAACCGAAATCGATTTCCCGGTAGGGGGACTCTCCGTTCCACTTCGATCTCACCCCCCAACTTCTGACCCTTTTTGCGGGACGTGTACCTCTCAAGTGATTCAATAATACGCGGCCTACGAGGACGGCCCCCGCCAGGAACAGTGGCGGCGGTCATTGGCTGGGCAAGTGACCGACTGGAAGCGAGCTGCGTTGCAAGCCGTTGGCATGTCAGTTTCGGTCGGCGTCGCCATCGGTGGGGCAGCCGCCTCCGCCGCTGGAGCCGCCATCGCACTGGCCCAAGGAGTTGTTCAGGGCGCACGCCTGGGGTCCACATCTCCGAGGGCATTGACCGATGCTCCTGGGGCGAGCTTGTCGGGAGGGGAACCTTCCGAAGGGCACCCAGGTGACGCCTGTGCACCACAGCGCCTCGAAGCACCACAGCCTGCAGAATCACAGGGTCATGAGACGCACGCGGTCCAGTGGAGACTTGCGTAGAACCACGGGTCATTGCCTGGCCTGTCACACGGCGAACCCCGGCCACGTGGCCCACCTCAAGTCTGGTGACTGCGTTGGGTTCCCGGGGATGTCTTCCTTGTCCAAGACCAAGACCAACGACTCCTCCACGGACCCAGCGTCGGGGACACCGCTACCTCCACAACCACACCCGGCGCCAAGGCCGCCAAAAGCCACAGCAGGGCGACCAAGGGGTTCAGAAGCGCTTGGGGCGTCGGGAGGGCAACATTTCGAGACGCTTCCACAGAGCCCTCCTGCTTCATTTGGCACCGCCGTGGACGAGCCCGCAACATCCGCATTGGCCACAGTTGAAACTTCATTGGTACCGTCGGGAAGGCATCCTTTCGATCGGGACCAAACGGGCCAGGTGGACCCAGAGGACGCCGACGTCAAGGGCCAGATCCAGGTGTTGCGCACTACCGTCGGGACTCTTGTGAACACGGTGGAGGAGCTGAAGGCAAACTTCATCAGGATTGACAACAGGATGGACACAATCGAGCTCGAGTGGGGCATTTGGCACTCCAGCGACGACGACGTTGCCCACCGTCCGCCAGAAGAGTACCGAATGAACGAAGGCAACACTCCACGAGGTGTCCGAGCCGCAGCAGACGATTGGCACGAGAGAGGGGATCAATCGGCACAGAAGCCGGGAAGTCGCCTTGTCGACATTCTGCCTGGGACCTGGCTGGGGCATCCAAGCCACCCGGGTGCACAGAGTGTCGCGCAGGACGGTTCGGTGCAGCCTGGCGCTCCCCATCATTCTCAGCTGATGCTGGCGCAGCCTTCAGCTTCGCCAGCGGCGAGGGTTCCACTGGAAGACAGCAGGGGCGCCGGGGCGAGCACGGTCCCGAAACGGGAAACAGACTTTGCCCAGACGTATGCGCAAGAGCACTTACAGCTCCAGTCAGTGACCAGAGGCAGCGCACAGCCCAGCACTCACGGACGCGAGCTGGCAGGACAGGCTCCAAGCCTGTACGACTTGCCAGGAGGGCAACTACAATTAAAGGGTACCAGTGACTCACAGGGCATGACCTTCCCAGGCGCACGGACGCTGCGCAGCGAAACGGTGGCCGGCAGTCAGCTTCTGAACCCTCACGCCGAACGGGTCGGTGTCGACGGGGATCAGTCAGTATTTGCAGCCCAGACGGGCCACCCACCAGGCCTGTGTACGGCATCCCCCAACACCCTGGACAGCGACGCGTTCACCTTCCTTGCAGGAGCACAGCCGACAAGGCCAGCAGCAGGCCAGGCTACAGCTGCGGCGGAGGCCTACGCACCGCAGTGGCCACTTGTCAGTTGTGGGCCGTCGCCTCAACAACCTCTCGGAGGGCCGACGGCGTCTGGTGATGGAGGTCAGACCAGCGCTGGGGCAGTACCGTCGCAGTCTCTGACCCCACAAGAGCTAGGCATGTTAACGAAATCCATCCAAGCGTTTGTGCCAGAGTTTCCGAAGCTTGAGATGGGGGACGCGGCGTCCAGAGCCACAAGGCTGAACAGCTGGCGGATAGCCGTCACTCAGGCGATCAACCCCGCAGGGCCTCATCTCATCCACTGGTGGGCGCGGTGCTTGCAAGAGGCTGAACTCGCCCACAAGGTCTTCCTGATGACCCCGCAGCACCAGAGAGAAGGCATCGAGCCCACCGCGCCGACGCTGGCTCCTTGGTGGCAGATCGAATCCTGGATTCGCCCGCGTATCTTGGAGACCTTACCAAAAGACATTCGGGAATGGGTTGCCCTCAGGGCCAGGAGCGGCCGAGTGGATCCATCATACGTGTTATAGTTCTACCTCATGAAAGCCTTCGCGCTTGGCGGCGCCGACGAGGAGGCATTCTTGATTAGCTCCATCTTGAACCCGAACGTGCGCTCGCAGCCTCGGGCAGGGCAGGTGGAGCTTTCGAGGTGGAAGGAGAACCTGCGGAGGAGCGCCGCGCTCGGGTGCAGTCCTCCCGACCACCTACTTGCCTACAGAGCCATGGAATCGATTTGTTCGGCGGTGTTCGACAAGGCAGAGCCGCGGCTCAACCTCCGCTGGGTGACCTTGCGCAACCAGCTCGGCCTGCCACATCTTGTCACGATGCACGCCATCGAGCAGGTGGCCGCCTTCGCGGACGCGGAACTCGGAGCTCTTGTTCTCCACGGTGGAGTCGGTCTGAACACGGGTCTTCCGCTGACAGACCACCAGAAAGCGCGCCAGCAGCAGATCTGAGAGACTGAGAAGAAGCGGGCAGCCGTTTCGCGCCAGACAGGAAGTAAGGCGGGAGAAAAAGAGAGCTGGACCTACGACGCAAGATTCGCCACAGGGCGGATCGCTGCCGACGACCACCGACGTGGCTGCGCCCGTTCGCCTTTCTTCTACCACTTCGAGCTGGGCGCGCCTGTGCCGAGACTGGACATCCAGTGGTTGCTGCAAACGCGGCGTGTCTTGCCATTTGCCCACCCCGGCTTCCCGATTTCTGAGAACCGGTGCATCACGTGCGATTCGAAGGAGCACCGCGGGTCTGAGCGCACTGCCCCGGGAGGCGGTGCGGACCCCAACAGACAGAAGGTCTGGGAGGACTACCGCAAGCGGAAGCAGGAGGCGCATGCCGCGGGCAAAGGTAAAACTAAAGGCAACGGCAAGGGCAAAACTGGCACCCCGAAAGGGGCAAAACGTGGATGAGGAAAGGGGGGCACAGCCAAGGCTGCCTTCGACGAAGAGCGCCTGAGGGCGTCATCGGCGACGACCTCCGGGAAGTTCCCCGGGAACGCGATCGGCCTCGACAACTGGGCGAACGTCCACCTCATCCACAGCAAAGGCCCGCACAAGGACACCGACTTCCAGCAGTCCTTGAACATGGCCCACGGCCAGTGCAAGTGTCGCAGAGACACGGGCAGGAAAGGAGCCCCACGGCGTTTCGTTCCCTGGGTCGATGACGGCGACAACATCGACCTGTTCCCTGAGGGTTTTCTTTGGGAACGCGGCTGCACCATCGAACGTGGAGACCGGCATGTCTTGCAGACGCCGAAAGGGAGGATCGTGAACATCAAGATTTGGGGCACGTTGCCGCACGTGTCGAAGGATGACCTCAATTTGATCCTCAACGACCTGCCAGACTCCACCGGCGTGGGGCGCAGCGGCCACCCCGCCGAGGCCCCCACCGCAGCCAGAGTGTCAAGAACGACTTGCTCGCCACAGCTCCTGAGGTCGCAGCTGCGGCATCTTGACGGGGACTTCACGAAGAAGCAAGCGCAGAACATACGGTCCAAATACAAGCACCTGCCAGACCACTACTACGAGGACGACGCCGCGAAGGTGGCGTCTCCAGAATCGTTTGAGCAGCTAGGCGTGAACGTGGTTCAATCCGCCACCCCGCCGGGAAATCACCAGGCCAGAGCGTGGGAGTTCTGCAGCGGGAGATCTTCTTTGCCCACCCTGGCTCGGCAGCAGGCTGCGCCGCACCTTCCGCCAATCGATTACCGCTACGGGTGGAGCGCTGGCAGGCGCACAGACCAGTTGTTGATCCTATGTGCGCTCATCCTCGTGGGCGTGGACACCCTGTTCGCTAGCCCCAACTGCGCGCCCTGGGGGGCTCAGACCCGAGGCCTGCCCCTCGACGTCCTCGCGGCCAAGCGGGACCTGGAAACGTCATTCCTTGAGTTCTTGGCTGTGCGCTGCTTTACTCAGATGTTGCGGAGGCGCCGACACCTGCTGGAAAACCCAGCATACAGCGATATCTTCACGAAAAGTCCGCTACAGCATTTGAGGGACGCGACGTGTTTCCTGGCGCGTTTGGACCAATGCGCTGTGGGCGGCATGCTAGAAGGCCAATTCATCCGGAAACGATCGCACTTCCAGTGCTCCAGCGAGCTTTACCACCTGCATGCGCACTGCCCTGGCACGCACAAGCACCCTCAGCTCCGAGGAAAAGGTCGGGCCGCGTCTTCGGCGCACTACACGCACGAAGAATGCGAACGGATTCTGGCGGACTGTCGACCGACCCCTGGCGCCGCTGGTGCGCCTGAATGGGGGGGGGGAAGTGCACAGATCCATGCTGGTGACTCGTGTTCTTCTTCCATTCCCATTTGATTTCAATTATCGTCGCCTCCTGAAGACTGGACGCGCGAGCAGCAGCTTGAACAGGCCCTTGGAGAGCTTCACCAGAGAGCTCTGGACAGACAGCTGGGCAAGCAGTGGGACGATATCATGGTCAAGTGGATCACCAAGGCGGAGTTGTTCCCACCCAGAGGTTGGGATGCCCAGGTGCACAAGGCTTCAGCCGCATCAGTGGGGCGCCAGCCCGATTTCGGGACTCGCGACGGCCAGTCGGGAGGGCACCCTTTCCGATAGGCACCACGTGGCTACGTCTTCGTCCGATTTCGGGCTTCGCGACGGCCAGTCGGGAGGGCGCCCTTCCGATAGGCATCGCGCGGCGATGTCTTCCCACGACGGCCAGTCGGGAGGGGAACCTTCCGACAGGCATCGCCTGGCTTCCACGCTTTCCAACGACCAGCGGGGCACCCAGCGTGGCCAGACCACGCACTACACCAAAGCAGCAACGGCAGCGCCGTCGGCAAAGCCAGCGCCACCAGCACCACCACCAGCACGCGTTGACCAGCAACATCCACCAACTCCACCACCAGCACCTGCTGCCCAGCATCATCCAGCAGCACCAGCAGACCCTGACCAACACCAACCAGGCTCAGCCGCCCCCGCTGAGGGGCCCAGAGAGTTGAAGGACTTGGTAATAGGAGAGCTGGACGAGCAACCGTGGCAAAGCCAACGGCATTCAGCGGACGACGCACTGTGGCAAGGCGCGGCTTTGCGCCGGAGGGCGCATCACAGACGTTCCAACGTGTCGCTGAGGACCTGCTGTGTAGATCTGAGTGGACCGCACGAGCCAACCCCACGACCTGGTGGACAGATCGGGAAAGATCCGTGCCACTATGTCCTAGCATTGTCTGTGCGGCCAGACGACACGACTGCGTTCATCGATGCTCAGGTCCAGACGCGCGGCCCTGATGCTGAGCCCCAACAGGCTGCCGACCAGGGAGGCCGACGTGACAGCACCAACAACCGCGCCTTGATCTACGCAGCACTACTCGGCAGCAAGGCGGAGGCACCCAAGGCAGCGCCACACCTGTTGGCCCAATTCAACAATGGCCATGGGAACCTGCCCTGCGAAATTGTATTCCGTTTACATTCTGACCCAGGCGGGGAAATCATGAACGAAGAGTGCCAGCAATTCTGCTTAGACAAGGGCATTCATAAGACATGCACCGCTGGCCACGACCCGAACGCCAACGCTTCAGCCGAGAGCGCAGTGGGCATTTTGAAGCGTCGAGCGCGCTATCTGCTCAGTGGCTGCAGGCTTCCTACCAACTGGTGGGGCATGGCCACGCTGGCGGCCGCACAATTGTGCAGAGCAGATGCTGGTCTCGAGGAGTACCCGCGCATGCCATCCGGCACCCGCGCGATGGTCGTCCAGGACCCCAAGCCACGCAACGCTTTCCTACCTCGCGCCTACCCGGCCACGGTGTTCGGCCCCAGCAGTTCGATCACCAACGGGATGTGGACGCACCAGAACGGCGCGGTGAAGTGTCGCGTCAACGTGGCCGCGCACGGTCTAAACGTCGAGGACTTGACTTGGGCGAGGACCCACATGAGCAAGTGGGGCCCCCCAGACAGCCCTTTGCCGCTTCCAGACCCAGCGAGGCACGACGCCGCCAGTCTTGTGACGACCACGCCTGCTGAGGGGGCAGCCACCAGCGACACAGCAACGTGTCCAGCTTGCATCGCCATCCGCAGGAAGCAAAAACAACCTGGACAGCACAGCTTGGTCTGGGGGGAGTGCCTTCGAGCGCCGCCTCCACCGCCACGCGCGGCTGACCAACTCCCTCAGTTGGACGCCGACAAGGCGGAACATGAAGATGGCGTCGAGGAGATGCCCCAACTGCCAGCCCAGGAGGATGGGGGGGGCCGACATGCCTTTCATGGCATCACAGGCCGTTCGGCAGCATCAGGGTTGGAAGAGCGGCGGGTCGACAATCTTCCAAAAGTGTCCTCATGCCTGCCTGGTCTTCTCCGATGTCGCCACATGGGGGTCCGTAGCGCAAGACCTGTCCGACGAGGACACCACGGGCCCTCCAGACACCGAGCCAGCTGACGCGAGCGTTTTTTTCAGATGATCGCGGCTCGGACGTTGATTCCGATGACGATTGGGTCGTTCATGGAGGCTTCAGTGCCACCCTCGTCGTTGACGGCGCGGCGCCAGAGATGCCGTCGGGAGGGCAACCATTCGACGGGCCTCAAGCGCAGACCGATGTGCAGAAGACGTGGACTTGGACGAAGCAGAACCCGTGCGACCACTGAGCCGACGCCAGCGCAGGACCCTGTTCCAGGGCCTCAGGAAAGCACGCCGGCACGTCGGACGAGCGTGCGCCGCCGCGGGCGCTGGGAGCCACATCGGCCCTGTGCAGAAGGACGCTCTCCAGAAACTTCTCGTGGATGAGCCGGGCAAGCGGATTGCTTCGCCACGGGAGGTATCTTCCAGCACTGGTGCGGCCCAGCAGTCTTGGAAGTTAGCCGCAGAGGCAGAGCTGACGTCCAATTTTGAGAAGATGGGTGCGTTTCACGAACCGACTCTGGCCGAGAGGGCACACACGGTAAGCCCCTTCCAATGGCTTGCGTGTGGTCTCAGGAGGGTGATCGTTTCAAGCGCAGGGCATGCGTCTGCGGGAACTTCGCACAACTCGATCCTGAACTCAAGTCTTGGACAGCCCAAGCTGAACCATCTTCCTTGAATGCTGCCCTCAAGCTTGGGCGCCTCCGAGGTTGGACCGTTTCCAAGCACGACGTGAAGGGCGCCTTCCTGAACGCCAAGATGCCCGAGGGACAAACCGTGATAGTGCAGCCGCCGGCTCTATGGGTCCGCTGGGGCCTCGTCAAGCCAGGCGTGACCTGGACTCTGGACCGCGCAGTGCACGGTCTCAGAGAATCCCCTGCGCTGTGGTCCGCGGGGCGGGACAAGCAGCTGAAGAACCTTCGCTGGCACGATCCTGACACCAAGACCGAGTATGTCTTGGAGGACTATCGGACCGATTCTCAGGTGTGGCACATCAAAACATCATCTGGTGAGTCGAGTGTTGTTCATGGTGTTCTTCTCGTGTGCGTCGACGACGTCCTATTGCAAGCCCGCCTCGGTCAGATGAGGGATGCATTTCTGGAGTCTCTGGCTCGAGTGTGGACCCTAGCCAAGGAGGCAGTGCTGCATGTGGGCAGCCCCATTGACGTTCCTGGGGATCGACTTGCACCTCCGGGACAACGGAGACATCTACCTCAACCAAGAAAAGCTCACCAGTAGCATTCTGACAAAGTACAGCATGGACGCATGCAACTCCATCAAATGTGTTCAGATGGGACCTCTACCTGCCGAGCCAGATGTGCCTCGCCCAGAAATCCTACGCCAACTGCAAGCATATGCTGGTGAATTCAATTGGCTTGCCACGCGCACGAGGCCAGATATCAGTTGCTATACATCGATATTGGCGTCGATCTGCAGTAAATATGCCGCTTGGTCGCTGGAGCTTGTTCCGAAGATGTTGAGGTTTCTGCGCTGCACAACATCCCGTGAAATTTGCATATATACCTCTGGGTCGGAATCTGACCTTCAAGCTTGGACCGATGCAGGTTTCGCCGGCGAGGAAACCAGGGCTCAGAACGGATTGATTATCACCTGGGGGGGTCGATTATCACGTGGGGGGGTCGATTATCACCTGGGGGGCTCGACAGACGGTGTCTGCGCTGAGCACAGCTGAAGCCGAACTTAATTCGGCAACTCTCGGTTGGCAGGTGGTGGAAGGGCTTCGAGAGCTTCGGGGTCCTCGCGCCGACCGCCCTGATCCTGGTGGACAACCAGGCGGCTCTCACTATAGTCCATTGTGGCGCAGCATGGCGCACAAGATACTTTGCCGTGCGCGGCCATCGCTTGCATGAGGAATACGAGAAGGGCGTCGCTAATTTGATCCGCTGCCCGACTGCAGGGATGATCGCTGACTGCTTGACGAAAATGGCAACCTCACTTGTGATCGAGGTGCTGCACCAGGCGATGGATGGTTCGCTGCCGGAACTGCCGGCCACCAGTCGACAATTGACATTTGCAGTCCGTCGCCGACCTTATGAACACGGTGCTCATGGCGCCCAGGCCGCGACTCACACCATTGCGACGCATAAAACCCGAGTCGACCCAGGGCGGCACAACAGATCAGATTGCGCTGGAGATGGGCCCGCCCCGAGGAGGAGTTGAGTTCACAGTCGTCCGCAGGAGACGGGCAGCGCGGCAACCGTTCTGCGGCGGCCAGTCGGGAGGGCAACCTTTCGATAGGCACGAAGACCGAGACCCAGGACTACCCCCAGAAGTGCAAGGAGGAGCTGAGCGTGGACTACGACGACCCGGCCGAACTGGAGTCCAAAGATGATCTCCACGAAGGCCGAGACCCAGAAGTGCAAGACGGATGTCAATCTGAAGGACATCTCCAGGGTGGCGCCGACCACCGTGAACTGCCACAGGCTTCGACGGCGCGGACACCGACGCCCCTCGAGGCAGCCCTGCTGCAGGCCTTGCTGCCGGATGGCGGCCAGCACCGCCCAGATGCGGAAGATCCGCAGCCCTCCAAGAGAAAGGGCCGGCGCGGCAAAAAGAGGTGCCGACCAAGCTCCTCTTAGCGGCGATGGGCCCGATTGGATGCGCAGCTGCATGGGGGGAGCGCGTGAGCCTCATTGGCCCCACGTTCTCGGGAAGATCATGCAGCAGTAGCATCAGTGATTCGGGCAGAGCATGCAGTTGCACTAGCATCAGTGCGTGCGAACCATTTGCTGCCAGCGCGTTGCATCACATTGTATATGCTCCGTTCCGAATGCAACCGCTTATCACTGGAGTCAGAATTGTGTATTATTGTCAAGGTGACCCCCGTCGTCGGCATCCATCCTGCTGCTCTCGGCTGTCGGGCGGGCAACCGTTCGACAGCTGAGGAGACACGCGGGAGCGAGGGCTTCCGTATATTTGCATACGCGTATGAATTAATACAGTAGTCATGTCATGCATGAGCGCCCAGAGCGCAGGACCCGCCGGCTCTCTTATTCCGAGTGTTTTTTGGCCACGAGAGGAGGCCATAATACCCGCCGCTGCGAGAAGAGATCTGCCGGGGCGCCAGCCGCTCAGACCCGCCGAAGAGATTTGAAGGTGCGCCAGCCGCTCAGAGATCAGAGCCTTGCCAGAGCGCAGAGGCAATCTCACCGCCATAGACATGCGCATGTGCATTATAAATGAGGGTCCGTACCCGTTTCGGCTCAAGGCTCAAGAACTGTTTGCTTAGCAGAAAAGTTGTGCAATCGCTATCCCTACGATCACTTCTCGTCCGTCGCACCTACCTTCACAGACCTCCTTGTTGGTACCACTGTGCAGATGGCGAACCGAGAGTTCCAATTATATGACAGAACACGTGGAGCCATCAGCCTGTCCTGGCGTCGTCTTGCACGTGGGCGGCAGGTGCGGCATGCTTTCTGAGTGGTGACGCCCGCATGCGGCGCGCGAAGTGGCCCTTTTTGCGCCGTGTTTCCCTGAGGCAAGCCAAGCTGCTGACCCGCGGGAGGCAGCCACTGTTGCAGAGTTCCTGTGCCGTTTCGCGTGGGACGCCCTGGCGAGTTCGTTCCCCGAGACGAAGAGCTGTGTCCCCCCTGGTACAGTCGGGTATGATAAGCAAGTCGACCCTGCCAGATCAAGGGTACCCTCGTGTCCTGTACGACCCATGCCTTCTCATATTCATATGGCAATGTGGCCCTCGGAAAGGTCTTGTGTCCTCTCGCGTATTATCCCCAATCAGCCCCGTTTATTTGTGAGACGCAAAACCTGTTCTCTCGAGTCCAGAATGCGGCTTCTGCCTGGGTCCTCCGAGGGCTTGGCTTGGCGCATGCCGTGCCAAGAGAGTAACGCCATGTTGTGAAATACGCGTGCGCGCGTGCACGTGTTGTGCGATGGCTGTCACCCGTGGTGTCACTGCAAGGGGGCCTCACATTTCTGCGGCGGGGGTCTGAAGTCTTGATGCCATTCTTCAGGAGCTGAAGAAAGGCGTGCATGTGCATGAATACACGTTGTTGTCGAGAGTACGCACTGCGCGAATGTTGGTATCACGAGGCTGGTCTCACGGATTGGGGGATCGTGTTGATGTACGTGGTTGGGCGCGTAATTACGTTTGTTGTGGGCTCCCTAATTCTGCTCGCGGCGTCCCGAAACATCGGTGCCCCTGAGCGCGCATAACATGAATTCTACGAGGGATGGTCGGCATTACTGACACAGGCTTACATGAGCATTCCAGTGCAGGCGTCAACTGGTTGGCCACAATGCTGGCAGCGGCAAGTACGTTGCGAACATGTGATGTTTGACTGGAAGCTTCGAAAGTCTCGTGGCCTGAATCACTGCAAATCTGGATGCACATCATGTCAACGCAGTTCTTGATGCCATCGATTGGTATTTCGCTCAGCCGGTGAGATCCCTCGCGTCGCTTCTATAAATGCAGTTTGGAGTAGTCGGTGCGACTGCGCGCGTGTGAGACAAAAGTTCCTGGTATGGCTCGCCTGAGGCAGCGCCTTACGCAAACCTCGCCGAATTCACGCGGGCCCTACCACGGCTCATGGTCCTTATCTTCAGCCTCTTCTCTGTTCCCCAAGCAGTGTACATTGGGGTTTTCATCTGCGTTGTAAGGCGCATGTCGCAGTTGGCCGTAGGCTCGACGGTGCCGTACGATTGGTGCCCTATGCTTGGTGCCTGCGATTGGTGGCCTCTGATTGATGCTGTATGTGTGGTGCCCTATGCCCTGTTCTCTGTAATTGTTTTTTTGAAAAGAAAAAATAACCCTCAACCATCAAACATAGTCAAAAAGCACGAAACAACGTCGCCATACTTTTTTCTTTACTTGGGACATGCCCGACTTAACGTTACGGCTGGTGCCCAACGGTTGGTCCCATGGGGTTGGTGCCCGCTGTCGCAGTCGGCCGCTGGCGCGTTGGGTGCTCCACGGCTGGTGCTTCATGCTTGGGGGGCCCACTGCTGGTGCCGACAGCCTACACCTCGGTAATGCCGTAACACCAGAACACACTGTTTAGGGGCCCACGCGTTGGCATCAGAGCACCGTCATGCTCCAAGCCGATTTGTAGACCCCGCCCCTCTCGCCCCTTCGTTCTCGCAGCAGCAGACGTCGATTCCAGAGCAGGCACAGGACGGCCACAAGACAGCCCTGGAAGGCTCAAAGATTGTCCAAGACGGGGGCCGCCGTGTCAGAGCGCCCCAACATGACCCCGAGAGGAACCCAAGAGGGCGCCAGAGGGCCCGCACCGCAAAATCGGCGGTCCAGTTATTGCTCTGGGGCCGTCTACACACCGGTCGTTAGAAGTAGGTATGTTTGGAATCCCAGGTTCCAATCTTGTTTGGGCGCCTTCCTACTTCAAGGATCGAGTGGCTTGCCCTTTTCCTTCGTGGTTAGAGGGCGGTTGGAAACTCATTCTACTTCGAGCGCCTTTGTACTTCATGCTTCTACTCACTTCTTCTGACCGACTGGTAAGAAAATCGTGACGTTTTGGACAGTTGTTCCCCGACCTTCCGAAGGGGCTCCCGTTGTGTGTTCCCCCGAGGGGGTCCAGGGGGAGCACCCCTCCGAAATGCGCCCGCCGCCCTCGCACCTGGCTGGCAGAACTCCTGCAGGAGCTGCTGGAAGCCGGCAGGAGCCACGCGGTAGGCCAGAGCCCAGTCGGCACGGGGCCGGCAGGGGCGCCGGAGGCGGTCCAAAAGGCCCCCAAGATGCTTCCGAGAGGCCCAGCACGCCCCCCAAAGGCGTTCAACACGGCCGCAAGACTGCCCAAGGGGCCCCGCAAGATTGCCCGAGGGGGCTCCCAGGAGGGTCCCCAAGAGACCCAAACCGTCGAGGTTCGGTATGTGTTCGGATTAGTGTCGCGTTCTCCCTTTCTCTGGCTTCTCACAGCCACGGACGTTCCCAGAGTCTGTTCGCCAGTCGAAGGGTCTCAAGACGGCCCAAGAGGGCCCCACGATGGATCAATAGGCTTCCAAGGCGGCCTGACGGCGGCCGAACAGACCCCCAAGACGAACGTAGAGGCCCCAAGACGGCCCAGAGACGCCCCCCAAAAGGCTGCCGAACGCCGACCAAAAATGAGGCCGCAGTAGATTCTGAGAGCGGTTTGAAAGCGATCTGCAGTTCAACCTCGTTTTGAATGCCGTCTCGGAACTTGGCTGAGCCTGCAAGATGGTATGGAGACATGCCGTCATGGGCCCGTTGTCTGAGCATTCCCCTTCGATCATTACCCGGGGTACTGAAACAGTATTACAGTCACGCGTTCGTTGCTAGATATTGAACGACGCAGGGCGCTCGTTAACGTTGAGTTTGTACCAGGCAGGTGCACAGCAAAGCACTGTTAGTTGAGCGCTCACGGAGTGATCATACTTCTACCTCTCGATCTACAGGCCGCTCGTTGAAAACATTGCATCTTGGAGCCACACATCCCAATCTACTTTGCACGCCTTCCCGCGTCGACGGTCGGCGGTGTCCGACATGACCGCCCTCTACGCGGGTGGGCAAAGCCAGCTCTTTCTCCAACCTTATTTCGTGTGTTTTACGTGTCTGGATTTTGCCCGAAGCAGCAGCAGCTCCCCCCTCAGAGAGATGGCCAGTTGTCCCCAGCCCTCCTTGGGTGCAACTTCGTTTGCAACAGAGCCCTGCTGCTCCCCCTGCTCCTCCCCGCCCCTTCCCAACCCTCCTCGGTCGGTTCTTCGACCTGCACAGGGCACCGCGGGCCTCCGTTCTCCCCTTGCCTCCCACTGCTCCTCCTCTGCTCTTCCCGCTGCTCCTCCCCGCCCCCGCCCCCAGGAGATCGAGCACATGGCGCTGATCCAGCGCATCATAGCCCCCCTGCCAGATAGCATGCTGGAGAGGGCGAGCGACGAGGTCAGGAAGAGGTGACCGCCCCCCCCGGGCAGCCTGCGCGCCGGCCCTCTCCTGCCGCAGCCGGGCACCTCCCCGCTGCCTGGCCAGGCTCCCTCGCCTCTGCGACGGCAGCTGGCGCCGACAGCACAACCGGACAGTGGCAAAACGCGACACGTCACTTCACCATGGCCCCACAACCCTGGCATCGCTCGGACGTGTGTATTTTTTCTTTGGCGAGGACCATCGAGGAGCATCCTTGATCATTTGGCGAAAAAACCACGCACGAAACCGAAAAAAGCACAGGGAATGGACGTCCGAGCGATGCCCAGCAGCTGCGTCCGTGCCTGTTCGGCCCTGCACTTCGACCTGCCGCCGCCGCGGCTCTGCGCGACGCGAGCGCCCCAGGGCATGGCGCCCTCACGCTCTGCGTCCTCGCTCCTATGGGTCCCGCGTGCGGCTGCGGGCACCGTCGAGAGGCTTCGTGAAGCTGGGGTCAGGGGAGCGAGGAGGAGGAGGAGGAGGAGGAGGAGGAGGAGGAGGAGGAGGAGGAGGAGGAGGAGGAGGAGGAGGAGGAGGGGAGGAGGAGGGGAGGAGGGGGGAGGAGGAGGAGGAGGAGGAGGAGGAGGAGGAGGAGGAGGAGGAGGAGGAGGAGGAGGAGGAGGAGGAGGAGGAGGAGGAGGAGGAGGAGGGGAGCGGGGAGCAGGAGACGCAGGGAGCGGCCAGGTTGGTCACGCCTCGGCGTCGGCTGCGCTCTCCTGCTCGCACACGCATCCGGTTGGGGACCCGCACGGCCCAGAGTACGCTTGCATTGTGTGTTCCTTCTCTCTTCCCGGTCCTCTTCTTCTGTACGGCGCGCAGCTACCGGACACTCGAATGCGACCGTTGGTTGGAGGATAGTAAAATTCACAGTCAATGACTCAAGAGTCATGGAGGATTTCGTCTCATGGCCTTCAGCCCATACCACCAGGGATGTCAGAGACCTGCTGGGTGAATATGCTGATCTTTAGAGAATCTTCTCGGCCTTGGGGTCGTTTGGGGGCCTCTTGGGGTACAGTTTGGGCCTACTGGGGTGCCTCTGAGGGCGATCTTCGGGACCTCTTGGGCCGTCTTGGAATGCCCCGACGGATGCGCCCCCGGACGGGGTGGCCGTGCCCAGCCGCCCAGGCGAGTCGCGCACACGTCTTCGTCGGTGCCGACGACATGACAGCGAGGTCGGCCCGGAACGACCAGCGGGAGCGCGGCAGCGCCTGCGGCCCCGAGGTCATCCCGAAGTATCCACGGGCTGCCTCCGCACCGCCAGCCATTTGGGCAGGCCATAGTTGTGGCTCCCCAATCTGAGAGAGGGCCCCTTCTGCTTGTGCTCTGCACAATGGCCCATCTGTTCGCTCGCCCGTCATCAGCACGGTGATTGTTCTGTTCGCTTGCTTCTGTGCTGGCACTCGCGTTTCACGCGAGGCTTCTCTTCACGACTGGCATTCGAGCTTCGTCGGTGTCAGGCCTCGGCTGGGGTATTCCTTCAGCTTCCATCGGCGATGCCTGTCCAGCTGGCCTTGAACTAATTCTGAGAACATCATCATTATTTCCCGCCACTGAGGTGTCTCCTCAGTCGCTGTTTCAGCGGTCATCCCAGCTGGCGTTACCCTGTCCGCGCCTTCGGGCCACCGCTGGTTACTCAGTGTCTGTAGGCTTCGTATTGGCCCTGTCACTTTGCTAGGCTGCCGCCCATCGCCTCTTGACAGTGCGCCGCCCTGCCTGACACTGCGACCTCTGCGGTGACAGGTTGGTGGTTCGCCACCTCCTGAGAGGGCCCGCTGAAACCAACTGGCGGGCCACTTCGCCTCGACTGGGGAGGATGACTTGGGCGGCCTGGCCTTCGTGACTTCGCCAGCCTTCGTTCAATCATGGTTCTGTCTCCCGCAAGGTGGGATCAGCCGTTGGCCGCGTATTCCATGCAGTTTTACACTTCGCTGATTCGGCCGCAGCGTTGGCTTTTGCAATTCGCCAGGCTGCTTGACCTGCCTTGGCCGTGGCTGGACCGCTTCTCCCAGAAGCGCACGTAGCAGCGGCACGACGTACACCGCGCTGCTTCAGGACCGCCACGCCCACGAATACACAGTGCGCTTCCGCAGCACTGCCTCGGCGTATCACGCTGTTGGCGTGATTGATGCGGTGCGGGAGAACCACGGCTACTGTCAATACGGCAAATGGTTCGGGAGAGGTGTTCTTAATAAATTGGCCGCACTTCTGGGAGCACTAGTAGAATAGAAAGAGTGGAAGTAGTAGGAGTAGAACTAGAAGAGGAAGGATAAGTAGTAGTAGTAGTAGTAAGAGTAGTAGGAGCAGGAGCAGGAGTAGGAGTAGGAGTAGGAGTAGGAGTAGGAGTAGTAGTAGTAGTAGTAGTAGTAGCAGCAGTAGTAGTAGTAATAGTGGTAGTAGTAGTAGTAGTAAAAGTAAAAGTAGTGGTAGCAGTAGTTGTAGTAGTAGTAGAAGCAGTAGTCGTAGTAGAAGTAGTAGTAGTAGTAGCAGTAGTAGTAGTAGTAGTAGTAGTAGTAGTAGTAGTAGTAGCCGTAGTAGTAGTAGTAGTAGTAGTAGGAGTAGTGATAGGAGTAGCACTAGCAGTAGTAGTAGCAGTAGTAGCAGTAGTAGTAGTAGAAGTAGCAGTAGTAGTAGTAGTCGTCGTGGTAGGAATGATAGTGGCAGTAGTAGTAGATTTAGTGGTAGTGCTAGTAGTAGTAGCCGTCGTAGTAGTAGTAGTAGTAGTAGTAGTAGTAGTAGTAGTAGTAGTAGTAGTAGTGGTAGTGGTAATTGTAGTGGAAGTAATAACAGTTTTAGTGGTGGTAGTACTAGTAGTAGTTGTTATTGTTGCCGTAGTAGTAGTGGTAGCAGTAGTAGTAGTACTACTACTACTACCTATACGACCACCCTTCGGGTGATAAGGAGGTTCGGGGGGGGAGGAACCAACGTCTCACTCGATCGCTCTCACTATCGATCTCACTATCGATCTCAGTATCGGTCTCGCTCGATCGATCTCCCTCGATCGATCTCACAATCGATCTCACTCGATCTATCTCACAATTGATCTGACTATCGATATCACAGTCGATCTCACAATCGATCTCACAATCGATATCACATTCGGTCTCACTATCGATCTCACTATCGATATCAAAACCGCTCTCACAATCAACGTCATCATCATCATCAACAACAACATCAACATCAACATCATCATCACCAACATCATCATAATCGGGACACCGTCCTCATCATCAACACCAACATCATCATCACGGTCATCAACATCATCGGGACACCACCATTATCATCATCATCACCATCATCACAATCATCATCAGCATCATCATCATCATCAGCAACATCGGGACACAGTCATCGTCATCATCATCATCAGCAGCAGCATCATTGGGACACCATCATGATCACCATCGTTATCATCATCATCATCATCATCATCATCATCATCATCATCATCGGGACACCATCATGATCATCTCATCCTCATCATCGACATCATCATCAGCATCATCAACATCATCATCAACATCATCATCGTCATCATCTGGACACCATCATCATCATCATTACCAACATCAGCATCAACATCATCATCATCATCATCACAATCATCATCATCACCATCGGGACGCCATCATCATCAACATCATCATCACCATCATAATAATCATCATCATCGGGACGCCATAATCATCATCAACCTCATCATCATCAACATCATCATCGGGACACAAGCATAATCAGCAACATCAACATCAACATCATCATACTCATCATCATCGGGACACCATCATCGTCATCATCATGGTCATCAACATAATCATCATGATCATCATCATCCTCCTCATCGGGACACCATCAGCATCATCATCATCGTCATCATCATCAGCAGCATCATCATCATCGGGACACCATCATCCTTATATCATCATCATCATCATCATCATCATCATCATCATCATCGTCATCGTCATCGTCATCGTCATCGTCATCATCATCAGCAGCAGCATCATCATCAGCAGCATCACCATCACCATCACCATCACCATCATCATCATCATCATCATCATCATCATCATCATCATCATCATCATCGCGGGACACCGCGGGACACCGGCGGGACACCGCGGGGCACCGCGGGACACCGCGGGACACCGCGGGACACCGGCGGGACACCGCGGGCCACCGGCCGCCCGAAAGGGAGACATTTGGTCTGGCCGCGCCTCAGCCACACGGGACTTTCGCGGGACACCGGCGGGACACCGCGGGCCACCGGCCGCCCGGAAGGGAGACAATTGGTCCGGCCGCGCCTCAGCACAGGAGACTTTTTCTCGCCCGCCCACACAGCTTCGCCTCGCCCGCCCGCACGGCACGCACGAACACGAAACCGAAATCGATTTCCCGGTAGGGGGGCTCTCCGTTCCACTTCGATCTCAGCCCCTCACCTCCGACTACTACTAGCCGTCGTCTGAGTCGTACTAGTCACAGTCGTAGTAGCAGTAGTAGTAGTAGTAGTAGTAGTAGTAGTAGTAGTAGTAATAGTAGTAGTAGTAGTAGTAGAAGTAGTAGAAGAGGAAGAAGTAGTAGTAGTAGTAGTAGTAGTAGTAGTAGTAGTAGGAGTATTGGTAGTAGTAGCAGTAGTAGTAGTAGTAAGAGCTATCGTAGTAGCCGTAGTAGTGCTAGCCGTAGCAGTAGTAGTAGTAGTAGCAGCAGCAGCAGTAGTAGTAGTAGTAGTAGTAGTAGTAGCAGTAGTAGTAGTAGAAGAAGTGGTAGTAGTAATAGTACAGTAATAGCAGTAGTAGTAGTAGTAGTAGTAGTAGTAGTAGCAGTTGCAGGTAGGAAGGAAGGAAGGAAGGCAGGTAGGTAGGTAGGTAGGTAGTAGTAGCCGTAGCAGTCGTAATAGGAATAGTAATAGCAGCAGCAGTAGTAGATGGTGTTGGCGTTGTTGTAGAAGTAGTACTAGTAGTAGTGGTGGTAGTAGTAGTAGTTGGTCGTATATAGTCGTTAGGTGTAGCTCTATTTGTAGTAGTAAGAGAAGTGGTAGTAGTAGTAGTAGTAGTAGTAGTAGCAGTAGTAGTAGTAGTAGTAGTCGTAGTAGTAGTAGTAGTAGCAGTAGAAGTAGTAGTAGAAGTAATAGCAGTAGTAGCGGTAGTGGTACCAGTCGTGGTAGTTGTAGTAGTAGTCGTCGCCGTCGTCGTAGGTAGCAGAAGTAGCAGCATTAGTAGTAGCAGCAGTAGGAATAGTAGGAGTAGGAGTAGTAGTAGTAGTAGTAGTAGTAGTAGTAGTAGTAGTAGTAGTAGTAGTAGTAGTAGTAGTAGTAGTAGTAGTAGTAGTAGTAGTAGTAGTAGTAGTAGTAGTAGTAGTAGTAGTAGTAGTAGTAGTAGTAGTAGTAGTAGTAGTAGTAGTAGTAGTAGTAGTAGTAGTAGTAGTAGTATTAGTAGTAGTAGTAGTAGTAGTAGTAGTAGTAGTAGTAGTAGTAGTAGTAGTACTAGTTCTAGTACTAGTAGTATAGTATAGTGGTATCCGTCGTAGCAATCTTAGTGGTAGTCGTAGTCGTAGTCGTAGTCGTAGTAGTAGTAGTAGAAGAAGTAGAAGTAGTAGTAGTAGTAGTAGTAATAGTAGTAGTAGTAGTAGTAGTAGTAGTAGTAGTAGTAATCGTAGTTGTAGCAGTAGTAGTAGCAGCAGTAGCATTAGTGGTAGTAGTAGTTGTAGCAGTAGTCGCAGTCGTTGTCGTGGCAATATCAATAGCAATACCAATGTGTAGCCGTGTCAGAAGCAGAAAACGTAATAAACAAGAGAAGCAGCAGTAGGATTAGAGGTCGGGTCATGGGTTCAATAGATGTCGTTGCGTCGCGCGCGTGTGTGCGACTTACGTGAGATGTGGATACGGCCACCAAGAGCCGTGATGATTCGTTGATTGATGTTGGTGTTAGCGGGGTAAGGTTTCTGAGCCGAATCTCTCGTAAGGGCGTGTTGTTGGAAAGAGCAAGTCATGTTTATATGCGCGGTGTCTCCAACACCGTCAATCTCGAAGTCTTCAGTGCGAAAGGTTGTTACAATTCTGGTCAGGGTCTCTAGGGTGGCCGGCACCGATCCGTGATTCCACCCACGCTTGGACCAAAATTGTCGAGAGTGCCGAACAGGGCAATTGATAGTAGGACCCTAAGGGCGGCCGCCTGGCAGACAGTTCAGCCAGAGGGTGGGGTTCTACGTCAAATAGGTTGGGCCACACGAGGCGTTCCAGAAGAGGTTTCGCCCCCGGCGCCTCTTGCCTTCCTGCGGCCGCCGGCGAGAGCAAACTGCGGCGGGCACACCAGCGGAGGCCGGGGACGAGGCAAAAGCAAAAGTGAGACGGCGACATGTTTGGGAAATAATAGCAGCGCGTTCAACATAAATCGTACAATGCAGCAGCCATGCGTTGCAAGCGGTTGAAGACTGTGGGCGAGAATGTGAACACGGTGAGTGGGAAGCAAACTGACGAGACAATTAAGGTCACGGCCATACGACCGAGACCGCATGGTTGCCGACCCGCAAATCCAAAGGGCAGGGCCTTTCAGAGCGATGCGCAGCGGGCGTCGGCTGGAAAAATGAATGACGCGTCGCGTATCCCCACCAGCAGTCATACCGCCCTTTGGACTTTTCCTTGCGGGCCGCTAATCAAAAAAGTATCCACACCAGCCCACCCAAAAGCAATCACCAGGCGAGTTGCCCTAATCAGAAACGTGTAGCAGTACGCTCTCATTCAGAGCCTACTGGAGGCATCGTGGTTCCCTCTTGGGGCCATTTTGAATGCATATGTGGGGCTTTCTTGAGGCCATCCTGGGACTCTCGTGGGGCCGCATCAGGGACCGTGGGGGGTCTCGTGAGGCAATTTTGGAGACCATTGATTTAAAAAAGAGGGCGGCGCTTATTAGCGTCCCCTCGGAGGCCAAACGAACCGTCGTCTCTTGCGGGCCCTCTTGAGGCGCTCTTGGACGTTCTTGGTGCCGTTTCGGGCCATATTGGAGCCATCCTGAGGCCCGAAGAGCACATCGGAAGCGAGCAGGCGAGACGGCAAAATTTTGAAAAGCACAATGGTGCTGAGCGATGTTGGCTTCCTGGGGGCTCCTCGGGAGGCTCGGCTCGGAGGCCGTTCTGGGGAGGTTTTGAGGGCTCATGGAGGCATGTTGGAGGCGATCATCATGAGCTAAATTGGCCGCTCCAACGCCTCGCGCCCCCCCTCATCCAGACCCAGAGGGGGGGGCGCAGGGAGAGGGGGGACCCCTTCCCCGAAGGGGAAGAAGGGGGCTCGCAGAACGAGCTCCCTGAACCACGCACGCCCAGAGGGCTGATGACATTCGTGGGGGCATCCATCCGAGGGCATCTGAAGGTGGGTTCGCGTGGGCGGGGCGGGACGACCGTTCGGGTGGCGACTGGAAGATCCACCCGACAAGGCAGTCAAGGTCTGGGGCTTCCAGACAGGGTAATTGGCGGCGGGGTCCGATGTGGGCGAGACACATGGGCCGCTCCAGAAAGAGTCCTCTCATTCGAGGGATCGGAAGAGTGGCCACCTCTTTCTCGATTGAAGGCAGCGGAAGGCAAGCGGAAGCGGCGGAAGCAAAACGAGGGCGCCTCGGCCGGCGCAAGCAAAACATGGGTGACGACCACAAAAGCCAGAAGACGAGACAGCTATGGCGGAGGACATTTGGAAAAGTCCTTAAGCAGAATCTGGGTTTCACGAAGCAAGTAAAAGATGCGCGGTGCCAAAAATATCGCTTGGGAAATTTTAGGAAGTTGGCCTGGGCGCTAGCTGGAGGCACATGCGCCCTCATGTCTTTCCAGCGCCCGGCCTTTTGTGCAGCGGGGTACGCCAGCCTTCGCATGTGCACCGGTCAGTCTTCCCGCCGTAGGCGCTTGCATCGTCCGCGGCCGCTGGCTCAAGCCCACTGCGGTGCAAGGCAACCATATTTCCCAAACTAACTGCGCGTTGTCTGCAGATCCACATCCCAATACACTGGAATGGCGGCGGGCACCCGCTCTTCGCGTACAGCCGCTCTGTTCATGTACATGCTTCTGAGTTCCATGGCCGAGCGTCAGGTCACAGAGCTCATGAGCGGCAGGCTGGCAGTGGTCGTTCAACACCGCCACTTGCAGCGCGGCGCGTTGCCACCCGCCCGGGCGCGCAGCGCGGAGGTCGCGACGGACGGCGCGGCGCAGGGCCGCAGCAAGAACGAGACGCTGGAACAGGGCACAGCGATAGATGCAGGAAAACGCAGACAGAGAGAGAGAGAGAGAGAAACAAAAAAAAGGGACGACAGGCTGGCCAGGGAGGTGGAGATGCTAAACAAGACGATGTTGGACAAGTTCGGCCTGGAGGCGTTGCCGAAGCTGCTGCGGCCCGAAGCCGCCGAGCGGGCCGCGGCCACCATGCTGCGGTCAGCGGCCGAGGACGAGAACGAGTGGGTGCGGAAAGCAGCCGTGACAGCCCTAGAGCACCTTAATCCCGAGGCCGCCAAGCGGGCGGCTCCCGTTGTGTTGAAAGCAGCAGCCGAGGGCAACGACTACGCGATGCGGGACGTAGCCTTTCAGGTGCTGCCAAAGTTATTGGCGCCCGACGCAGCCGAGCATGCTGCACCCGCCTTGCTGCGAATGGCGGCCAAAGACAATCAGAGGTGGCAAGAGGCCGGGAGCGTCCTGTCGCGGCTCAATTCCAAGGCCGCCGATCGGACTTTACCTGTTTTGCTGCGGTCAGCCGCCGAGGACCTCGACCCTTGGGTGCGGTGGGCGGCCCTGCATTTTCTGCCCAAGCAGCTGAGTCCCGAGGCAGCCGCGCGGGCCGCTCCCGTCGTGCTAGGGATAGCGACCGAAAAAGAAGGGAGCTGGCTGGCACGGGGCGCAGCCTTCCAGGTTCTGCCAGAGGTCTTGACGCCCAACTCAGCCCAGCATGCTGCACCCGTCTTGCTGCGAATGGCGGCCAAAGGCAAGCAGTGGCAGTGGCGGCAAGAGGCCGGGAGCGTCCTGTCGCGGCTCAATTCCAAGGCCGCCGATCAGGCACTACCTGTCTTGCTGCGGTCAGCCGCCGAGGACCTCGACCCTAAGGTGCGGCGTGCGGCCCTGCAGTGTCTGCCGAAGCAGCTGAGTCCCGAGGCAGCCCAGCGGGCCGCGCACGCCATCTCGCGAGCAGCAACCGAGGACCTCGACCCTTCGGTGCGGCTTGCTGCCATGGAAGCTCTGCCGAACGTGCTCGGGCCCGAGGCCGCTGAGCGGGCCAGGCCCGTCGTGCTTCAGGCGGCGACCGAGGACGAGGATCCGCACGTGCGCGCGATGGCCGCGGCTGTCGCGCCGAGGTTCTAGGCCTCCTAGACGGGGTCCGAGTAGATGGGGTCGGAGGATCGCGCCACATCGCCGATGCATCGATGATGCGGTTCGATGCAGAGCCCGTGTTTCCCCACGCCGAAGTCGCCGATGCATCGCAGACGTCGCCGATGCATCGCCGATGCATCGCCAATACATCGGCGATGCATTGGCGATGCGGCGCGATCTTTTGACCCCCATCTACTCCGACACCATCTAGGAGGCTTCTAGAGGTTCTTCGGGCACGAGGCCGCCGAGCAGGCTGTGCATAGCCTGTTGAGGGTGGTCGCCAGGGACACGGATGAGGAGCCGCGCCAGAGCGCAATGCGCGCTTTGGGGGACCTCGTTGCGGGGACTTGGCTGTCGAGTCACGGGGCTATGGAGCAAAATTTGCCCACGCTGGTGATGATGCTAGAGGTGGTCGACCCCTACGCAGCACGGTATGAGGATGCGAAGGCGCTGGCAATCCAGGTCGGCCGCGCACTGGCCAAAGTGGCGCCCATGGCTGGGCCGGACGCACTGGACGCCCTTGCCTCGGTCGAGAAGCAGGCGATGACGAACTCCACAGCAGACAGCCAACTTATCCGGCTCAGCCGCGAGACTGTGCAGAAGGCATTGGAGGACAAGTGCGCTCGTGCCTTCCTGAAGCAGACTGGCATCTCCGCCCGCGTCGAAGACCTCGCTACTGAGGTGCCAGCGGGCGTCATGATGCACTCCGACGCGCACAGTACGCACGCGTACAGGTGCCCCAATCCAGTCTCTTGCCCCGTGCGCCCCCGCCAGAAGATGATGCCGGCAAAGACCAACAGCACCACGAAGTTCAAGAAGGGCGCTTGTCCGTTGCTGCTTCAGACGCCACTCCGCAACATCGGCGAGAACACCTCAGCGTGCACATTCGGCTTGGACCCTGCAACGCCCGGCTGCACCAAATGCCTCCCAGGCTTCGGAAGGAAGAATCGAGACCCTTTCTCTTGCGAGCCTTGTGGCAGGGCTGATACGCAAGAAGACAAGCGCCTTATCAAAGACGCCTACGGCGAATGACAACCGTCCCCTGCCATTTGGAAAAGCCCATGCGGCCAAACGTTGGGCCGAAGTCTGGCGAAGCTAATGGACTATGTGTTCCACCAGCGTTGTGGGTCACGGGCGCACTGAGAACATGGAGAAAGGTGGGAAATACGATGGGCTACTAAGATTCGGGCCGCTCGAATACATGTGCCTCTTGGGGTCTTTCTGGTGATCTTGGGCTTCATCTTGTTGGGGAGGGTTCCTAGGTTTAGTTCGCGGGGCCACTTCTTCTAGACCCCCCCAGGCCCCTCGTGGGGGTCTCGGGGGCCGTCGTGGAGACATCTTCGTTGCATCTTGGGGCGTCTTAATCATCGAATGTTGCAAGGGTTTTCGTCAACATGAGAAAGTACACTCATCAGGACATCGGACGATGTTGTTGCACGTTGGGGGTCTAGCGCATCCGATGGCAAAACCAAGGGCATGCCCATGGAGGCATCGGACGATTCAGTTGCCTGCAGGAGGCGCGGGGAAACCCTCGGCGCAACCTGTCGCCCCCGGGGGGGGGCCGCCACACATGGCGCATCCGTTTAAAGTATCGGGCGATCTGGTTGTCGGCGGCTTGTTTGCCGCAATTCATGGCGCCACGGATGCGGCGTTCCACAAAATGGCGACTCAGAAAACCGGGGTCGTCTTCACCGACATCGGCGCGTAAGTTGCCCGCTTAAGATGGCGCGTGAGCGCCCTCGTTTCCGATGTGGCGTGCCGCGCCGGCGGCCCGCGCGAGCCGCTGCGCAAGGTCGTCAGGTCATCTCGCGAAAGACACGCTTGTTTTCCGTCGCCCAAATGGCATCGCGTTCGGGGTCGGGTGCCAGGGTGCCCCCAGGATTCCAAGGAGGCCCCCGGTGGCCTCCAGAGCACCCCTCACGAGGCCCAGAGGGCCCCAGGAGCTCCAAAATGGATCGAAAAGCTGCGGGCACCTTGGGCCAGGGGCACTTGAGCAACCTCCGGAAAGAGTCGGCACCGCTTCCCCGGCGGAAGGCCGGCGGAGGGCGGCGGCAGCGAGACAGGCGGTTTCCGCCGGCGGATGGCCGGCGGAGGCAGAAGTCACCCCATTACACAAGAGATGCCGCGGGGGTTGTTGGAGGTGCCCATGGCCCCAGGCCTGAGGGGACGAAGAAGGGTATAAGATAAAATGTTCCGCCGTCGGGGACAGGCGCCCCCACGGCGAAACAGTTGATTGTATACCGTTCTTCGTCCGCTGGAAGGTGCCCCCAGCTTCTCGCTCGAATTTGGAGCCCCTGGGGCCCTCCAGGCCTCGTCAGGCGTGCTGGGGAGGCCGAGGGTGCCTCCCTGGAAGTCCTGCGGGCGCCTCGGGCCGGGGGCACTTCCAGCAACACCCGAATCAAGGGCTCCCACGAGGGCGCGAAGTTATTCGCGCTTCGCGCTTCGCGGTCCTCGTTCCTTCTCCCCCTCCTCCTCGTCCTCCTATTCTCCCTTTGGGGGGGCGGCGCGAGAGCGCGAAGTTATTCGCGCTTCGCGCTTCGCGCAGCGCGAAGCGCGAAGTTGGGAGCCCTAGCGAATGTCCATGTTTGGGGGTGCAGGGTGGTGGTGTGGCGCAGGCTATGGCGTACAGTCGGGGCGCTGGAGAAGGAACCCTTTTCGTTGGGGAGGGGCTCGGTGTTCCTTGATTGTTTTACAGCTTGCCTTGGGTTTTCCTCAGGTTTTCCATGGGAAATCGAAGTTTAGCTTATGGGAAAAGGGGGCCTCGTTCCTTATTCAGGGTTCCTTAGGTCAAGGCCCCGACTGTACCGCTGAGGGGCTGGCGAACGTTTCGGCACATCATATGGCGAGCCCCCGCGGGCAACGGACGATTGGATGCCCGCAAGCTGGGTCGGCGTAGGTGTTGCAGGTGTTGTGAAGGGTCTCCTGGCCGCTGGAGAAATAGTGTTAGACGGTCTTGCCTTCTGCGGCCAGCCTCTGGGGCCTCCTAGACGGGCCAAGAGACCCCCCACAAGAGCTTCACTTGCGACTCGGGGGCCAGGTCGAAAGTGCGAGCGTCCAGCAGCGCTGGCCACTCGGACTTCCAACCCAAGTTCCTGTGGCCCTGAAAAGTCGCGCGAGAAGATTCAAGAGCGCCCGGGACCTCCCAGGAGCCGGAGGTCCAGGGCCCCTTCGAGGATCCCAGAGAATGGCTACATGGCTTGCCCAGCCATTACTTCTCTTCATGCTCTCTCTGCGCAGCGCGGAGAATGCAGTAGCATCTACGGGGATGGCCGAGGCGTTGGCCAACGACGTAGTGAAAATAGGTCCCGCCCCTAGTTGATCTAAATACGATCCGGGCGATGCTGATTCAATGTGCTTGCACATGTGGTGTTTGGTCGGACAGAGCGGAGAAGCAAAAAAACGGCAACCGCGTCGGCGGGCAAGTGGCAGGCTCAAATGTGATAGATGAGAACGTTTCGAACATGCATTGAGCACAAATGAAATTGTGTGAGACAGATTGATCGGTGGGACAGGGGCCGATCCCTGGGCCGAACGCTGATGAAACATGCAACAAAACGATTGAGTAACGCAGACCAACGTGAAGCAAATAAGCGGACAAGCGTCCACATAACATTTAAGGTCTCGCCTACCTATCCAGCATATCGGTGGTGGTCTCCGCCGTCACGTCCACTGCTGCTTACCGCGATCTGACTACCACTAGCTTTGCCGTCGAGGTGCTACACTGGACCCAGCAGTCCGCGCAGCTCGGGGACGTCACCTATTCCACCAGCATCGACTGCATGCTCTCGGAAGGAGTGGGCGCCGCATCCGTTGACCAGTTCCTCGCGGTCTCCCTGGAGTTGCCCGTGTACGTGCTCATCGTGGCTACACTCTTGATCATTGTCCGCGCCTGCTGCCGAGCTGTTCTCTCCAGCGGCAACGTCGGCCTTGAGGAGATTCGAGCCGAGGTCTTGAACAAGCTGTTCACGTGCTCTTTGGTTGCCGGCAACCAATTCTTGCCGGGGGTGTCCTCGGCGTGCATGCGTGCATTCCCGTGCTTCCACATTCAGAATGCCGTAGACCAGAAGGGTCCAATCCAATTCTTGTGCTACGATGTGGGCACGGAGTGCAGCGATAAAGGTCAGTATCTCAAAACATGCTGCCCAGTTTTGCTGCTCGCCTTCGCGGACGGCCCAGCCTACTGGTTGACAGTGGTGCGCGGCCAACCTGGGGCACAGCAAGCAGGACCCATGAAGTTCCTGACTGGATCTTACCGCGCAGGCTTCCGCTGGTGGGAGGCAGGGCGTCTCAGCAAAAGCATGATCATCGCCTCCATCGTTACGGCGTCACCCACGAGCTACTGCCCCCTCCAGCAGCTCATGCTCTGCCTATTTGTGACCGTTGCTTTCGGCTTCTGGCACTGCTTCAACACCCCGTACCAGCATCCATGGCTCAACGCCGCCGAGGCAGGCTCGCTCTTGACGCTCAGCGGAGGCATGGTCCTCTCGGGGCTGCTGGCAGGTGGCGGATGGACTCTCACCCCCAGCTTCGCGAGCAACATCGTGATCGCCATCGCAGGAATGCTGATCTTCTGCTCCGTCGGGCTGGCGGGCCTCTGGGCGCAGTTCAAGTTCTTCTGGACGGAGGACTCCGGCGAAGAGCTGCTCGCGGAGGACTCGTGACCGTTGGGCAGCGAGAGGGACGGGCAACCGATGTGGGCATCGGGAGGGCAGCGCAATTGCCGAGTGCTGCTCGGAAAAGGGACCCCCGGCTCTCTGGCCGCCTGCCTGCGCCTGGCGTGTTCGGTAGACCCCAGGTGCTCGTCAAGCGCGTTCCCTGGCCTTGGCATCGCTCGGACGTGTGCATTTTTCCTTCGACGAGGACCATCGAGGAGCATCCTTGATCATTTGGCGAAGAAACCACGCACGAAACCGGAAAAAGCGCAGGGAATGGACCTCCGAGCGATGGCGAGAGGCACGGGCTGCCGCGGGCCGGCATCGCAGCGCCCTGGTGAGCACCATGAGGCCTCTGGACCTCAAGAGGCCTCAAGAAGAGCCAGAGGATCTCTGGACAAGCTGCCGGCCACGCAGACTGGGGGGCAATTAGGCGCCGATTAATGGGGGGTCATACATGGGGGGGTGGCGAGGGTGGTCCGAAAAGGTACCCAAACGGTACCTAAACGAGCCCCCTGGGGCTCCGGAGGGGCCCGAAAGGGGTTCGAAAGGGGACCGTTTCTGACCCCCCCATTTATGACCCCCCCGTTAATCCACGCCCAAGGCAAACAAGAAGCAGAAGGCCGCGAATTCAAAGGCACGATGCCAGAGAAAACGTCAAGGTAACAGCGCCTCGGGGCACACTGGAAGACACCTGTCCTGTCGCTCCTCGCCCCTTGCGTCTTATCCTCCTCGCCCCTCCTCCTTCTCGCCCCTCAAGCTCCTCACCCCTCGCCCTCCCCGCCCCTTAAGCTCCTCGCCTCTCGTCTTCCTCGCCCCATCGTTCTCCTCGCCCCTCAAGCTCCTCGCCCCTCATCCTCCGCGACCCTCTCCCTCCTCGCCCCTCATCCTCCGCCGGCTCCCTCCTCGGGGGACGCCAGCTGGGCAGCCGCTACGACCTTAGCCAGGAGCTCGTATCGATGCCAGCCCACCGACCAGCACCAGCATTGCAGGGAATTTCCAGGGACCTTCATTCGGTGGCCCCCAAACGGTGTGGTGACCGCACCGCTTGGTGAGTCAGTGGGGATTCGGGCCAAACGCACGGATCTCGGACTCGGGCCGTTCTCCGAGGGCGTCTTGGTTGATTGGGGCTTCCAGGGACCCAAACCCGTGCGGTGACGGACAGCGCGGTGAGGTCGCTGGTGGTTCCAAAGTCACCACACGGTCCGTCACCACATGGTTTTGGAGCTCCTGAGACTCGTGGAGACGTTTGGCAGACAGTTCCAAGATGTCTAGCGCCTCAAAAAATCGTGTAGTGCCGCCACGCCTGCCATGCTTGCGTGGCCATCCACTGTTTACATCGATATGCGCATTCATGTTGTCAAATGTGAGCCGTTGCGTCTGCCGTGGTGTGTGCTGTTCTTTCAGGTGGTCGTTACTGCGCTTGGTTGTCGTCGGGCCAGCGTGACGTGGTCACGCATATTATGTATGGTAAGCCGTAGGATGCGCATATCAGCGTGTATTGGCGTATTGTGTGTCGTTATCTCACCAGTCGTTGCTGCGCTTTGTTTTCTGGGGCCAGCGTGGCGACGCGACAACAGCCGTCTGATAGTCGCCGCTCGCTCTCATACGAGCTCGCTGCCGCGACATATTAGACGTGTTACTCTCTTGGCGTGCGTGCATGAAGTATGTTAGCGTTGTGTTACCAGGTTGATGGGCACGTATGTGGTGTATGCATGGTGTGCGGTCACGGGTTGATCGTGTGTGTGTGTTACGTATGTTATACCCGGCTGTTATACAGTTGAATGGCATGCGTGCGTGCGCGTGTGTGCAATCATGTTGCGCACATGTATGTGTTATGTGTGTTACGCATGCGCGCCGTGTGCGTAGGTTACGTACGCAGTCTGCGTACGAATGTGATGCTCCATGTGCGCGTGTGCATGGTATAGTGCTCTTGTTTGAATACACGCTCCGCGTGCGGATCATGTATTAAAAATGCCGAGATTTAGTATTAAAAACAACGATTGGTTCATGCATACGTTTATTCAGAGATGAATCATGCGTTAAAATCTTATGCTTCAAAGAATCCCATGGATTAAAAGCTGCCCTGTAGGCACGCTGTCGTGTGTGGGATGGTGCTGGTGTGAGCGTTTGGTGCTGCGGCGACTGACGCTGCTTCCGAGAGGCAAGCCGCTCCTTGAGAGGTGGCGGCACTGCATCTGCAGACAAGGCCCGCGCCTTCTGAGAGGCAGGGGTGTTTCTAAGAAGCGCTCCCCCCTCCCCCATACCCTCCTCTGCGCGTGGCTGAACAGCTGCTCCCGCCCACCCTCGCCCGGTGGCTCAAAGTTGGGGTCCTTCGCCCTGAGGGCCCCCCAAGAAAAGTAGCAAAGCAGTGGTGCTGCGGCGACTGACGCCTCTGCATGCTCCAGTGTGCCGCCCCTCGTCGAGGCCGCGGGGGGCGGGCGGCCCAGGGCTCCGCGGGAGGTGCTCCGCGGACGCCACGTGTGTGTGTGCACCGTACCGCGGAGGCGTCCTCCGAGGCGTGGTCGATCCTCGACCCAGGCATGGTCCTCCTCCTCCTCCTCCTCCTCCTCCTCCTCGTCCTCCTCCTCCTCCTCCTCCTCCTCCTCCTCCTCCTCCTCCTCCTCCTCCTCCTCCTCCTCCTAGTGTGTGTGTGTGTGTGTGAACCGCGGGGGCGTCCTCCGAGGCGTGGCCGATCCTTTCGACCCAGGCATGGCACGGGGCACAGCTTACGGGCCCGTTGGGGGCCCAACAATTCTGCACCGTGCCACGCTGGAGCGGGGCCAGAAGGGAGGCCAAGGCATGGCGCGGTGCGTGGGCGCCGTTCTCGCACAGGTGGGGGGCACTGCGGCCGCGGCACGTTGTCCAGAAGGGCGCCGTTCGGCGAGGACGCGAGGCGGGGTCACCCAGGGCTCGCCAGGACGCTTGGGGCCTGGCGGCCGCGGCATGCAGAGCAGGCTTGGGGGGTGGGGGCGTAATTCCGAAATCGAACACAGCAGCCCCGACCTGCCGCGTAAGGAAAAGGCATGCAACATTCGGTTGCTGAGGCGTGATGGTATGCTCAAGGATCTCCACGAGAGGCTCACGCAACCGTCTAGGTGCAGTCTTGCGACCTCTTGGTGGCATGCTGGGGACGGTATAAAACCATAGGTGGATTTCTTGGGTTACCGTGGGAGCTGTATCGGGCGATGTGTGGCCTTCTCGCAAACGTCTTGGACGCTCGAACCCATCGTGGCCCCCGAGTCCACACCCAGGACAGGGACGTCCAGTAACAAGGCGGGCGAAATCCTCCAGTCGACCTGGGCCCCAGAGTCCTTACGGGATGGCCTCAAAGACGCCTTCAAGGCGGCCCAAGGCGACCACACACACGACAAGGCGAGACGAGACAAGACCTTGCAAGACACGTCAAGATAGCCTCCAGGTCTGCCCAAGATGGTCCTCCACGTCAAGACGGCCCCAAAGGGCCCTGTGAGAGGCTCAGGAGGGCCCCAAGCGTTGCAAACCTGGGACAAGCTAACCAGTAGTGGCGTCCTTGAGGCATCGCTGGGCGAGAGGGGGAGTCTTCTTGCGCTGGATAGGGGGGGGAAAAATCAACAGTTCAAACAAATAGCATAACATCTTCGTTGTGGGGATACGACCTTTAAGTCAACAGTTACCCATGTTTTACACATATAACATGCATGCGTTTGTAAAGAATCACTGTTGGGTCAATTCCGTGTTTTATTACCGAACAGCGAAGACTGATAGGTTTCTAATGGTCTCAAAAGAAAGCATCTTGACTCCTCAGGGGGGTCTGGGCAGATGCCGGACGGGTGCCGGGGAGAATCCGCGGAAGTCGCTTTAAGCAAACAGTTACACACTTCGTGGTCTTCGAGGTCACAGAACTCCATTCCCGGGCCACATTCTGAATGCCCGGAGCCAACTGTAGGCCACTTCGTGCTATTCGAGTTCCCAGAACTCCATTCCCGGGCCACATTTTGAATGCCCGGAGCCAACTGTAGGCCACTTCGTGCTCTTCGAGTTCCCAGAACTCCACTCCGGGCCACATTTTGAATGCCCGGAGCCAACTGTAGGCCACTTCGTGGTCTTCGAATTCCCAGAACTCCATTCCTGGGCATGATTTTGAATGCCCGGAGCCAACTGTAGGCCACTTCGTGTTCTTCGAGTTCCCAGAACTCCATTCCCGGGCCACATTTTGAATGTTGAGGCAGGCTGATGCTGAGGCTGAGGCAGGCTGAGGCTGAGGCAGGCTGAGGCCGAGGCTGAAGGCAGACTGAGGCTGAGGCTGAAGCAGGCTGAGGCTGAGGCTGAGGCTGAGGCTGAGGCTGAGGCTGCAGGCAGATGCTGAAGCAGGCTGAGGCTGAGGCTGAGGCTGATGCAGGCTTAGGCTGAGGCAGGCTGAGGCTGAGGCCGAGGCTGCAGGCAGGCTGAGGCTGAGGCTGAAGCAGGCTGAGGCTGAGGCTGAGGCTGAGGCAGGCTGAGGCTGAGGCTGAGGCAGGCTGATGCTGAGGCAGGCTGAGGCTGAGGCTGAGGCTGATGAGGCTGAGGCAGGCTGAGGCTGAGGCGAGGCTGAAGGCAGACTGAGGCTGAGGCTGAAGCAGGCTGAGGCTGAGGCTGAGGCAGGCTGAGGCTGAGGCTGAGGCAGGCTGATGCTGAGGCAGGCTGAGGCTGAGGCTGAGGCTGATGCAGGCTGAGGCTGAGGCAGGCTGAGGCTGAGGCCGAGGCTGAAGGCAGACTGAGGCTGAGGCTGAAGCAGGCTGAGGCTGAGGCTGAGGCAGGCTGAGGCTGAGGCTGAGGCAGGCTGATGCTGAGGCAGGCTGAAGGCTGAGGCTGCAGGCAGACTGAGGCTGAGGCTGAAGCAGGCTGAGGCTGAGGCTGAGGCAGGCTGAGGCTGAGGCTGCAGGCTGATGCTGAGGCAGGCTGAGGCTGAGGCTGAGGCTGATGCAGGCTGAGGCTGAGGCAGGCTGAGGCTGAGGCCGAGGCTGAAGGCAGACTGAGGCTGAGGCTGAAGCAGGCTGAGGCTGAGGCTGAGGCAGGCTGAGGCTGAGGCTGAGGCAGGCTGATGCTGAGGCAGGCTGAGGCTGAGGCTGAGGCTGATGCAGGCTGAGGCTGAGGCAGGCTGAGGCTGAGGCCGAGGCTGAAGGCAGACTGAGGCTGAGGCTGAAGCAGGCTGAGGCTGAGGCTGAGGCTGAGGCTGAGGCTGAGGCTGAGGCAGGCTGAGGCTGAGGCAGGCTGAGGCTGAGGCTGATGCAGGCTGCTGAGGCTGAGGCCGAGGCTGCAGGCAGACTGAGGCTGAGGCTGAAGCAGGCTGAGGCTGAGGCAGGCTGAGGCTGAGGCTGAGGCTGAGGCAGGCTGAGGCTGAGGCTGAGGCTGATGCAGGCTGAGGCTGAGGCAGGCTGAGGCTGAGGCTGAGGCTGAGGCTGAGGCTGCTGAGGCTGAGGAGGCTGAGAGGCAGGCTGAGGCTGAGGCCGAGGCTGAAGGCAGACTGATGCTGAGGCTGAAGCAGGCTGAGGCTGAGGCTGAGGCAGGCTGAGGCTGAGGCAGGCTCAGGCTGAGGCTGAGGCAGGCTGAGGCTGAGGCTGTGACTGCGACTGCCGTTGCCACTGCGACTGTCATCGCGAATGCGACTACGACTTCGAGAACAGCAGAATTCTACAACTGGACTATCATCTGAATCTTAAGGGGAATGCTTCCAGATATGCTCCTACACCTTGCTGTTAGGTTGCTTTGCCGCGATAATTGGACGCCATCATGGTGTCGGGGGACCGCATTGCCAATGCAGGGCCCGTCGGTGAGTGAACGGCGCGGAGATAGTCGAAAGCTTCACATAAGCGCAGCCAGTAATCAATGCTCGGTCTACGTGGAATAATCGCAGGCGTGCTCCACGCGAGGATGCGTGCCTAGCCATTGCTTTCAAAGTGAAGAATGTTGCCGCCGGGTTCATTGGCTATACAAGACCAGGCGAGACAAGACAATACACGACAAGACAATACTTGTCAAGACACGCCAAGACAGCCTTCAAGCAGGCGGCCCCCGAGAGGCCAACATCTGTGAGGGAAGGCAATGGTTTATACTCCCTCGCCGTTTCGTCCCCTCAGGGCTCTGAGGGATCAAGATGGCCTCAAGGAGGCCCCAAGACAGCCCCAAAAGACCCTAGCGGGCCCAGAGAGGGCCGCAAGCCCCTCGTAACATCGAAAAGCCAGCAAGCGGTGGAGATGCCCAAACGGCCCAGAGGCCCCAAGGGGCTTCCAAGAGGCCCCCAAGGGGCCGCCTAGAGATCCTTATCAGGCCCCCAGGCGGGCCAAAAAGGCCCCCAGGGGGGTGCGTTGGGCCCGGGGTGAGGGGAAGGGGAAGAGTTCCTTCAGCGCGGGATACTGGAGGGGGCAAACCCCTCCCTGGAGGGGAAGAAGGGGTTGCAACAGGAGACGCGCTAAACCACCGACGCCCAGAGGCGTTAGTGGGATTGGCATCTGCTGTCTTGACAGTAAGTTTATCTTCAAGCCTCGCTCTTGGTGTTCGTAGTCCTCGTACTTCGGGCACGTGCGAGCTCGTGTTGCTGCCACGTCGATGCGCGACCACTGCCTATTATCGAAGACGCCTACGGCGAATCACCGCCGCCCCCTATCCTTTTGGAAGTGCCTATGTTGCCGAACGTTGTGGCCATGGCTTGGCCAAGCTATCGCACTATCTGTTCCGCCAGCCGTGGAAACCCTTCGGGTAACCCGCGGGGGGGGAAAGAGGAAGAAGAAGAAGAAGAACAAGACGAATAACAATAAGAAGAAGAAGAACAAGAAGAAGAAAAATAATAATAATGAGAAGAAGAAGAAGAAGAAGAGGAGAGGGAGGAAAAAGGAGGAGGAGGAGGAGGAGGAGGAGGGGGAGGAGGAGGCTTCTCGGGAGCCTATTGGGGCACTCTTGGGGTCTCCTGGGAGCTTCCTGGAGGCCTCGTGGAGGCCCCGTCGGGCCTCTTGGGGGCCTTTGGGAGCGACTTGGGGGCCTCTTCGGCCGTCGCAGGGCCGGTCCTGACACGCCTGACGCGGTCGGAAGCCGTCTTAGGGGCCTCTCTGGGCCGTGTCTGGGGCTCCTCAGGGCGGGCGCTGCAGGGCCGTCTTTGGAGGCCATTTGGGGCGTCTTGGAGGCCTCTTGGGCCGTCTTGGAGCCCTCTCGGGGCCGTCTTTGGGGCCACTTGGGCCGTTGTGGGGCCATCTTGGAGGCCTCTCGGGCGCTCTGGGGGCGTTCTTGGGGGCCTCTCGGGCCGCATTGGGTCGTCGGAAGGCCGAAAAGAAGGAAACGCCAAAATCTGTCAAAAACCATGGGAGTATCAATGATTTGGGGATCTTCGGGCCCTCCTGGAGGACCTCTTGGAGGACTCTCAAGCGCTTCAAGGCCTCTTGGGGGACTCTAGGGCCGTCCTGGGCCGTCTGTGAGGCTCGTAGGGCTGAATTGGAGGCATCTTTGACCCTCTTGGGCCGTCTAGGAGGCCATTGTGGGGCCATCTTGGGCGAACTGTGGGGCCATCTTGGCCGTCTTGGAGGCAATCTTAGAGCCATCTGGAGCAGGAAAAACCTTGGCAACCATCCTTTCCAGGTGGCCGGCGCGCTGTGCCGAAACCCCAGGGGGAATTTTTAAACGACCAAAAAGCTTTCAGCCTTTCAGAACATCCAGCACGCCGAGCACCCATGTAGCAAGACAACAGGGGGCGGCGGATACGAATGGCCTTCGGGCATCCCGCCACCGTGCCTGGATTATGGTCAGAGTTCTCAGGGATGCTTCTTGGGGTCTCTTTGGAGCGCTCTCGGGGGCCTCTGGAAAGCAGTTGTGGCGCCTCTTGGGAGCCTCTTGGGGGCCTCTTGGGGGCCTCTTGGGGCCTCTTGGTGCCCTCTTGCGGCCTCTAGTGGGCCGTTCGGGGCATTTGGGGGCCTTTGGGGGCCTCCTGGCTCGGGGCATGGGGCTCGAAATGTTCGTTCGGGTCCCATATATGGGCCCCCTCTCGGAGCCGTCTCTGGGGCCTCTTGGGCCGTCTTGAGCGCCTCGTTGGCCGGCTAGGGCCATATTGGGCCGTTTGGGTGTCCTCTTGGAAGCCTCTTTGGCCGTTTCGGGGCGATCTTGGGGGCCTCTAGGGCCGTCTGGGAGCGTCGGGAAGCCGAAAAGGCGAGAACGCCAAAAACCACCAAAAACCTAAGGACAATCAATGATGTTGGCTTCTTGGGGCCCTCTTGGCAGGCCTCTTGGAGGCCTCCTGGGGCGTCTCGGAGGCCTCTTGGGCCGTCTGGTGGCCATATTGAGCGTGTTAGAGCGATCGTTCGGCGACGCGGGGCCCTCTTGGACCGTCTTCGGGGCTTTGGGGGGCCCTCTTGGCTCGTGTTGGGGCCCTCCTGGGCTCGAACAAGCGCGCCAAGCCCAGGGAGGTTTGAGAGTTCGGGGTCCGGGCCCCTTAAGAACCTTCAGGGAGTTCGGGGTCCGGAGTTCGGGGTCGAGGACTGAGGCTCAGGGAATTGGGCAAAGGACCTGAGGATAAGCCCATTCCATGCCCATCGGCACGGTGGCGGAGTAGCGTTCGTGATAGTATGCTCTCGCGCGTACGACTGTTACTCTTTCTCGTCCCTCCAAGGCCGCTGCTACTCAGGTCGTCACCACTGCGATCGTTATTACACCCGCCAGTCGCACTCTCACTCTTGCGACCGCTGCTTCCTGAATCTGCGCCACGCCGTCCAAAGGTACCTGGCGAAGGACTCCCGCACGGGCCGCTGGCGGCTGCCCTGGCCCGAGCGCTCGGCGGGGACGGGACAGGAGAGCAGGGCCGCCATCGCGATCCGATTCGACGCGATTCGATTCGCGAACTGGGCCCGTGATTCCAATGAGATCCGATTCGGCTCGGTTCACCACCAGCGGACGGGGCCAGCCGGAGCTGGGCGCGGCGACCCGATCTCGATTCGCTTCGGGAAGACTATGATGATGCTACTGCTGCTGCTGCTGCTGCTGCTGATGATGATGATGATGATGATGATGATGGTGATGCTGATGCTGATGCTGATGCTGATGCTGATGCTGATGCTGATGCTGATGATGGTGATGATGATGATGATGATGTTGTTTGATCCGATTTCGCGGTTCGATCCGGCACAGGCTTGGGAGAGCACGCGTGTGGCGAGCAGCTTTGGCGGCAGAGGGCGAGGCCGAGGTGGGTGAGGAGCAGCGGCCGCGGCGAGCGGCGCTTTTGGTGTGCGGTGGCGGGAGGTCAGCCTCAGACAGCCATCCGCGCCTGCCCAGCAGGTACTTACGACGAGACATCTTAGGACAAGAGGTCTACACTGCCCCGGAAAAGTAGTGCGAATGTGCAGATGAGTGCGAATGTGTGTGTGTGTTGTGTGTGTGCGGGTGTGAGCGCGAATGTGCGTGTGTGCGTGTGTGCGTGTTTGAATGTGTGCGTGTGTGCGAGTGTGCGTGTGTGCGCGTGCGCGTGCGTGAATGTACACATGTGTGTGAATGTGTGTGCGTGAGAGTGTGTGTGTGTGTGCGTGTGTGGGCGTGTGGGTGTGTGTGCCCGTGCGTGCGGGGGTGTGTGCGGTGCGTGCGGGTGTGTGCGGGTGTGTGCGGGTTTGTGCGTGTGCGCGTGTGCGCGTGTGCGCGTGTGCGTGTGCGCGTGTGCGCGTGTGCGCGTGTGCGCGTGTGCGCGTGCGCGTGTGCGCGTGTGCGCGTGTGCGCGTGTGCGCGTGTGCGCGTGTGCGCGTGTGCGCGTGTGCGCGTGTGCGCGTGTGCGCGTGTGCGCGTGTGCGCGCGGGCGCGCGTGCGCGTGGGCGCGTGCGCGTGGGCGCGTGCGTGTGCGCGTGCCCGTGCGCGGATGTGGGTGTGGGTGTGGATGTAGGTGTGGGCTTGTGTGTGTGTGTGTGCGTGTGTGTGTGTGTGTGTGCGTGTGTGTGCGTGCGTGCGTGCGTGCGTGCGTGCGTGCGTGCGTGCGTGCGTGCGTGCGTG
>CAUYUJ010019772.1:77538-100038 GCA_963575745.1 Prorocentrum cordatum
CGCCGTCCTCCGAGCGCCACGTCTGCAGCCAGCTCCGGCTGCGGGATCAGGCGAGCCCCGTGGCTCCTCGCGCGGGCTGCCAGGGGAGCTCCGCTGCGGGGGGCGCCCTCGCGCTGCGACGCACTCGCGGCGGCGTTTTGCAGTTTTCGGCCCCGCGGGGCCCTCGCCGGGCTCCTTGGACACTCAAGGATACGTTTCGGGAGTCCAGACCTCCCGGGACCCCGCATTGAAAAAAATCGAAACATCGGATCTCTCCCACGTCGCGAAAAAGTCACGGCGGTAGGTTTCTGGTGCGTTTCCGGCCTCTGGGGGCCCCCGCCGGGACCGGGGACAGGCAAAAAAACGACCCGGGATGAAAATCCAGTCCCGGAGAATGGGAATGCGTCGAGGTTTCCCGGCGGGACCCGGTATGGAAACAAGTCAATACATCTCTCTGTCCGATGTCCATCCACTCCCCAGGACCAGATCTTTTCATCCTGAGTCGTTTCTGTTGACGTTCCCATGGCCCAGCGAGGGCCCCCAGAGGAGGCCAGAAACAGCGAAAAACATCTGTCTTTCGGACGGGGCTAGGACGAGGATAAATCCGTTCCAGAGCGTTCCGCAACGCTCTCAGAGCGTTCCGGAGCGCTCTGAGAAGGCCGCGGCGCCCGAGACATCCTCCAGAGCCGCCAGATCGCAGAAATTCTCGATGTATCCCCACCCGGTTTGATCCTCGTCCTGGCTTCGCCGTAGTCTGGATGTTCAGGACGTTGGCTCTCTGTACAAGAAACCAACTCTGAGGTTCTCGTTTCTATCCTCACCCGAGTTGATCCGTTGTCCCGGCTTCGTCTTCGTCTTGAATTCCCCACACGCTGGATGCAGAAGAACTCAAGACGACGTCGGTCGGGACTGAAGGCCGCTGCCGTTCCTCGGGGCCCGGGCCTCTCTCCGGCGGTCGCTCCTCGGGCCCCCCACCCGGGGAGCCACCCGCACCGGGGGGGAGGAGGACGGAGGACGGAGGAGGAGGACGGAGGAGGAGGAGGAGGACGGAGGAGGAGGAGGAGGAGGAGGAGTGTGGAGGAGGAGGAGTGTGGAGGAGGAGGAGTGTGGAGGAGGAGGAGTGTGGAGGAGGAGGAGGAGAAGGAGGAGGAGGAGGAGGAGGAGTGTGGAGAGTGGCCTGCGAGGGCTGCGGCTCGGGAGGCGAGCCCTGCGCGCAGCGGGTGCGGCTCGGAGGGGAGGCCCTCAGGTTTTCTGTTTCGTCGCGGCTCGGCGTGGGCGATCCGCTCGCGCGTGGAGCAAGTCTGGGCTGCGGAGCTGCGAGTTGTCCCGCACGCAGGAGGGGGGAGGGGCAGAAGTGGGCGGCCGCGGAGGGGAAAGGTGGGGAATGGGGGGCACTCGCACGCGGCGGCGCCGCGGGGAGCGCGCGGGGCGGCCCCCGGCAGCGGCGCGGGGCGGCCCCAGACATGCAACGCCCGGAAAACAGCAGGACGGAAGTTGTTTGAAACGTTCGGCCTCTGGGGCCCCTTACGGTCGCACCGAAATATAAAGTCGAGGTCGGTTCGGGGAGGGTGCCTTAGTGCACGTCGTGCTCGTTGGACGCTGTTGTGCATCCTGGGGAGGATACCCTTAGATGTTCTGCTCGCTTGGGCCGACGGAGGGTCTCATGTTCTTGAGGGATGCTCTTCTGGTCTGGGTCCTATTGTACCGGGCCCCAGGACCGTCAAACAACGATTCGGGATGAAACATCGGCCCTGAGGAAAGGGTCGAGACCTCTGGGGGCCGCGCGTTTCGGCGACACGTGAGAGTGACCATTCGCCGGAGTGAACTGCAGTGCGGGCTCACAGGGGTCCCCCCAGCGGTCGGACGCCCACCTGTTGATCCAGGTGCCCTCACTGTTGGCAGTCTAGATTCCGGGGCGAGATGTAGTATGTCATCCGTGGGCGTTTTGATCACCGAACATGGGGCTTTTTGGTTTCCCATGCTTCGCAGAGCTCCAGACGAAGCAACAATGAACGGACTACGAGGTGCATCATCCAGGACCGCCGAAGGCCCACCGCTAAACAACGCTCTACACACAAATGAGAAGATGTCCGCCACATGGGACGATGAGCTAGCGTGTCCGTGCGCGGTTGAACTAAAATCACAAGGACGGGTAGAATGGATGCGCAACCAGTTCATTGCAAGTTTGAAGACAGCACGTTGACTACCAACGTCCGAACACACACCAACTTATCAGCACAGAACAGACCATTCGCTTAACACTGAGCCACGGTATCACTAATTAATACAAGCAATCGAATCAGACTTGCACCTTAAATTGCAGTTCTAGGCCCGAGCGCGTGAACGATCTGAGCTCATACCGCGGCATCAGGCACGTCATCCGTCGACGTTGCCGAGCACACCCGCCGCCGTCGCGTTGCTGTTTCTTTCTCCAAATAGGTTTGCCGTATAGAAGTCTTAGCTCATCATAAGTGATTGGTCTTTAGGACACCCCCCCCCCTTTTTTCCAATGGCTCCCCCCTCCCCTGCTCCAATGGCACCCCCCCCTTTTTCCAATGGCACTTGCTTGCTTGCTCTTGCGTGCTTGCTCTCGCTTGTTTGCTCGTGCATGCCCATGCTTGCGTGTTCTTAATCGCTGGCTCTTGCTTGCTTGTGATTGCTCGCTTGCGCTTGCTTGCTTCGCTCGCTTGCTTGCGCTTGCTTGATGTTGCTCCTCCCGTCCTGCTACCGTCCCCACTCCGTCCTTCCATCCTCCTCTCGTTCTCCTCCTGTCCTCCTATCTATCTGAAGTCAACGCTGGCTGATATTGCCAACATTAATTTGGAGCTGAATGTCCAAAAAGTTGATTCACTAGCTCAGGATGCCAATACAAAATGTTGAGATTATTGGCGCTTCGCGTATCCCCTGCAGTCCATTCAGAAACGATGTGTTCGCGGGTTGCCGTGATCGGGCAGGAAGTGCGGTGTACATATTTCCAGACGATATGTGGTGAATTGTGTGTAAGCATGCGTATATCGAGTTGTCTGCAGGCGCCGTGTGCACGTATCTATCCATGAGTTATTCGATTAACTTGTATATGTACGTCGTGTGGCATAGTTGCGTTCGGGCATCCTGTAGTATCCAGCCGTCCTATGGTATGTTGTCTCCAAACGTCACGTGTACGACCGGACGTGTTGTGGTCGATGCGTCTCTACATTTCTTGTTGTCAGCGTTTCTTAGAGTAAAAAAATAAGAGGCTGCTGCGGAGTAGCCTGCAGGACGTGGTGTGATAGATACGCAGCCAGGCACGTGTCCCTATACGTCTTGATGTGGATCCATGTTGTATGCCGCCAGACGTCCTACAGTACATGTGTTTCCAGGAGTCTTGTGGTAGATGTTTATTTCGACGTCCTGCATACCATTTGTCGCTGACTACGTTGCGGCGGCGTAGTTTCCCATAGGACGCTGGAGGAGGACAAAGTGGAGGAGGAGGAGGAAGTACACTAGATGGGAGGAGGAGGAGGAGGAGGAGGCAGAGGATGCGGAATGGAGATAGCCCATCCATTGGAGGATACCCAGGACAGCTGTCGGGTTGAGGGGCACATTTCGGCACATCGTGAAGCATGGAGGCAAACAGCGGCGAGCTTAGATACCTCTTGGAGCCGTGTTGGAGCTCTTTTGGGACCCATAGGGGGGTCCCGTCTTGGGGCCCTCTTGGGGGCCTTGGGGGTCATCTTGGAGGCCACCGATCAAATATGGAGGGGTCTTATTGATTACGGTCCCCCCGTTGAAGGTCAACAAATCGCTTATTGGGACGCTCGCGGGGCAGTCGTGGGCGCTCTTGGGGCCGTCTTGGAGCCCTCGGGGCCCATATTGGGGCTCTCGTGGGCTACCTCGGGGCCACCACGAGGCCTCAGAAGCCCGTCGGAAGCGGAAAGGCGAGACAGCACAAATAGTTGATTCATGATCTTCATTTGTTGCATGTATTGCGAAGGCTTTACGGCCAGCGCCGCCGACCCTGAAGACGGGGCCTCCCCGGGGACATCCGCTGGCGACCCTTGCGGTGACCGTGGGGGGGCGGTATTAGTAATTGGGGAACCCCCTTCCGTCCCCCCCCCTCCCCCCTCCCCGTATGCCAACCCCCCCGGCGGAGAAGGGATGAAGGGAAGGGGTTCCCCTTCGATTTAAGTACGATGTTCGTTTCCCTTGTGCCTCAATTCCATTGGGACTGACGCCAGCGACAACAACAACAACAACAACAACAACAACAACAACAACAGCAACAACAACAGCAACAACAACAATAAGTTTAAGACTGGTCGCCCTTACATGCTCGCGTATTTCCCAAACCCCTCGATACCCGCCCTCTTCGTCTTCGATCGAACCCCTTTTGGGGGTATACCTTTCTTCCCTGCAGGCCGGGCCCCAGCAAGCGGCGGGGCGGCCGCGGACCGTCGGCCTGGCCAGCGGCAGCGCTGATCGGCGGGGCGGCCGCGGACCGTCGACCCGACCCAAGAGGGACGGACAGGGGACCGACCACGACGACGACGACGACGACGACGACGACGACGACGACGACGACGACGTCGAAGACGACGGCGACGACGACGACGGCGACGACGAGCGAAAACGAGAGCGAGAGAGAACGACAGCAGGGCCACGAAGGGCACGAAGTAGGCCACGAAGGGCGACAGCGGGGACACGAAGGGAATGCGTATGGGCCACGAAGAGCGCGAACGAGCGGGGGCCACGAAGTGCAGATAATGCGGGGCCACAGAAGGCAACTATGGGGCCACTGAGGGTAGCAACTGGGCCACGTAGGACAGTGAGGGGGACACAGATGGCGACAGCGGGGCCACGAAGGGCGTGCACATGGGGCCATAACGGGCGCGACTCCTGGGTGCCTGGGTGTCGGGAGCGCGGCGCTTGGGCAAATTGCAAGAAATTCCAACGCAAGGCTATTCTTCAGTAAGTTGCAAGCAAGTCTCCAGTCAGAGCGCGACTCCAGAGCGCCGGGAGAGCGATTCTTGAATGAATTATAAGGAAGTCCCAAGCGAGAGCGCGATTCATGAATAAATTGCAAGGAAGTCTCGGGCGGGAGCGGGGGTCCTGGCCAAATTTTAAGGAAGTCTCAGGCGGGAGCCGTTGTTGTTGTAACCCGGGGGCCGGGGGCCCAGTCTGAGCATGAAGACTTTCCTTGTCAAAAAACAGGGTGCGAGCGTCGAGGGCACACTTTGATTGAGAAAAACCGTATGCCCCGGTGGGGGGGATCAACAATAATTATTTTTTTCTGACATGAGAATTCAACGACGACGACGACGACGGCGACGACGACCTCTCCCACACGCCAAAGGGTCGGCGGATTTTGGCTTTGGGGCGTGCTTGGGGCTCCGTGGCCAGTTGGAGCCAAATCAGGGCCTCTCGGGGGCACGTTGGAGGCTATCCCGGGCCACCTTGGAGCCATCTTGGACGTTTCAACGCGTCGATACGACATCCTTCTAGACCCAGGGGAGGGGCGAACCCTTCCCAGAAGGGAAAACAGGGGGTTGGAAGAGCGAACTCACCGAACAACCTGGGCTCAGAGGGCTGGATGGACTAGTGATGCGAGTGCTGTTGTTTTTGCTGCTGCGACTGGTGATTATGCAGTTCCTCCGCGCTGCGACGGCTGCTGCTGCTGCTGCTGCTCCTGCGGATGGTACCTGCTGCTGTTGCTGCTGCTACACTTGCTGGTACTGCTGCCTCTCAGGGCTGTCCGAAGAGATCGTTGATAGGGTTGGCGACACCTCGGGCCCGGCACGCTTGACTTCAAGTTGGCACCGCAGCACAACGAAGGCGGCCTCGTCCTCCTCCTTACCCCCCAACCTCCTCCTCCTCCTCCTCCTCCTCCTCCTCCTCGGAAACAGCTTCCTAGGGACCGACCGCGGATGAACAAGATCTACGTCTCGGGATTCAGGCCAGCTGCTGGATATGGTTCCATGGTCCTGGGGATGTCCGATCAGGAGCTGCTTGAACTCAGGAGGATGCTCTTAGCGGGATATACGCCAGCGCATCGAGGAGTCCCCCTCGCGGCCAAGATTTGCTTGCATGGCGACCCAGCCTGGCTTGAGGGGACCGCTCCCGCCAGGCAGTGGGCATCGATCTTTTTGGATAAGTCTGACGACTCCGACCACCAGCCCCCTCACCTTCAGGGATTACGTCAGGATCTGGAGGGCATTTGAGGCTCAGCAGCTGGAGTTGGGACCCCAGCAATGGAAGTACTCCAGAGGCCCTGGTCATCGTATGCTTCGGAGCTTGCACCGCATAGGCTGGAAGGCTCTCATGTTCCACCTCTGGCAAGATGACCTAGGACGCCTAGTTGATTTAGTGCACACCTTCCCTGCCATGGTGTCAAGCCTGCTGCAGGGAGGAGTTCAGAGATCCCATAAAAGAAAGCTCGCGGTGTCAACCCACCCCTTCGTCGGTGAGCGTGTTTCGGTCGATCCTTTTCGTGCCCTCCTCCGTTCGATGCGAACCACACCACGAGCCAAATACTGGATCGGCGCATGGTTTCTCAAGGAAATTGGGCGGCAGATCGCCTCCAGGCCTCGGGATATGAGTCAGACGGCACACGCCCATGTTGCGGCCTGCCCGAATCTTCCTTACACCGACAGTGGTTGTGCCAGGCCCCTGAGATAGAAGCCATGCGCAGCCAGACGATAGAAGATGATATTGTTCAGACAGCCAGAACCCTCGAATCCTCTGGGCATCCCTTCTGGAGCAGGTTGATGTTGGCCCAGCCTAGCGAGTCATTCCCTCCTCCACCGGCGGCGGCGGAACCCCTCCTCCAAGACGGCGACGGCGTGCCACTGATCCTCCAGGAGCTTGTCGAACGTAGCGAGAGCTGCGATGTGGTGGCGAATGGCTCGGCCACCCAGTATACCATGAAATATGTTAATCAAGCTTCGTTCGCGGCTGTTTTTCCAGAAGTTGGGCCCGAGTATAAAATTCGGACCAAGATGATGGCCCCGATGTGGCCTTCACTTCCACAGACCCCGCATTCCGTTGAGAACATCGGCTGTCCACTGTTCGTGCGCTCGAGTCTGGGATGAGCACCCCATACAGCGATTGCAAGGGAGGTGGCCGACTGCACAATGCATCGGACGCGGCCCAGCTGTGCCCCAAGCACATGTTCGATGGAGTCCGCAGGGCCGCTCAGCAGGCACCAGGCAGTGATGCTGCTGGCGAGGCCCACTACACCCCAGCCCACAGATCTGATGAGATGATTCAAGCTCTCCCGCCAGAGGAAGAAGGATTGCGCTAGCGAGTGCGGATGCGGACCGTCTGGCGAAGCACGGACTCCCTTCAGCCACAAGCGTCTCCAGCCGACCTGGAGGCTCTAGATAGGCAGGTGAAGACGCCCCTCTATTGTGCGAAGATGCTCGGTGCTGTCCTACCGTTGTTCCCCAAGCTGGAGTTTACCCGCCTACCGCGTCCGGCCCGCCTTCCCCGAGTGCAGCCACCGCCCGACTGGCATGAGTGAGAAGAGCTCGGGGGGAAGGGCAGGGTCAGCTGCACTAAATGTTTCCTGGTTGTTTTTGACTGCGAAGCCCGACCTATGAATGGTTGTGCTGGGGCCCACACGACCCTTAGGCGCCTCGATGGTGCCGAGTCGGTCCGTCGTCACAAGTTGGGCTTTTTGCGGTTTTGAGCTAGACTAAAAGAACGCTTATTTGTTTGCACCCGATGTGGAGCGTATACCAGTCGATGCCAGTTGCTAGGCCAGATGTGTTTGGAAAAGTTGGGAGCCTCAGGAGAGAGCGCTCTCAAGCGTATCAAAAAAAGGCCACCACCCTCATTACAGGAAGAATGTTAAGGGTGATGATGTTGTTGCACCGTGCAAGGCGCCGCCCAAGTCGGTGCCCCTCGCCCCTCATGGCCCCGACGCTGCAGGCAAGACGCGACTGGTCGACAACGATCGACTAAGAGCCTTGGCCGAGCGCATTCGGGCCAAGGAGGCGCCGCCCAGTGAGGTGCCTCATCGGAATGTTCTGCCTCAGGCGTTCAGGTCCTGTTCCTCCTCCTCCTTCTCCTCTTCCTCCTCCTCCGTAGCCATTTTGGCTCAAGATGTTTGTGCCCCGTGGCAGAGCACGGAGACCCCTGGTCCGGGGACTGCAAGGACCGCTGTTTTCTGCCCTCGCCGTGCCCTCGGCGTTGTGCCTCTCCATATTCTTTGCTGCGTGGTCGCAGTTTTCATATCACACGCGAGCTGCCCAGACCACAGACTCGCTCGTCTTGCGATGGGAAGCCGTGGCGCATCTGGCTCCGTCGACTCCTGCGACAAGGGCAAGGGCAAGGACGCCTCAGTTGCCGACCCATGGGCTACTGGCGCTCAGAAGCTTGCAGCAATCGACTTTCCTGCACACCAGCGGAAGGTGTTCATTGACCTGCTCCAGACCCAGGTCGACAAAGCCACCGCAGCCTTCGAAGCCACCTCCAAGCAAGTCGCTGCTGCCGCGCAAGCCGAGCCCCTGGCAAACATCACGAAGGTCACCGAACAGCTCAGCACCCGTCAGGAGTCTACCGAGCGGGACATTGCACAGCTCAAAGGCCGTGCTGACCGAGCTGAACGTCTCCAAGGCGACCTCCAAGCCAGCGTGGCCGCTCTTCAACAAGCGCTACGACATGCTGAAGCTCTCCACCCAGCGCTGGACCTGGATGCCCTCGGTGCATGGGATCGTCTACCGAACGCAGCCACTTTCTGGTGCGGTGCTGCCTCTGAGTCCCCCGTCGCCGCACTCAAGTCCGCTCTGGCCCCCTGGTTCGACGCTGCCGACGTGGACGTTAATGCGCCCCGCATCAACTCGGAAGGCCCAGCACGGAGGATCTCATTCAAGCTCACTGGCGGCAACACGGTTGCTCTCCCGCGTGCTCAAGCACTACACCGCGCACTTCGTCAGGGACGAGAATGGCGTCGCTTCCAAGTGGACGCCGAATCTGGCCCCACCGCCCTATACGTTTCCGCTGACAAATAACCACGCATGGTCAGACAGGAAGTTCAACTCAAGAAACTCAACCAGATCATCAATGACAAGTTCCTCATGCTCGAGACTCGGATCCACCGCACTGACGGCTTCCTCTCCATCAACGGCGCCCCCATCGTCCAGGTCACGGCTGGAGTCACTCCCGACGAAGCTACCCGAGTTCGCTGGTCCGATGCAGCTGCTCCCGCTGGAATCCCCATCACCGAGCACGAGCCCCTGGCTGCCGCGCTGGCGGCTGCCTTCGCCAACCCACTGGAGGCAGCACGGTGGCTTTAGCACGCGATGGTCGCCGTGACTCACAAAACCACACCCCGATGGCTTCAACCTGGTCTCGTGGAACACGCAGGCGCTCAACGGCAGATCGGCAACACGGCGTGCTCTCAAGCGACAGATGCTGCCCCCCTACATGCGGCAACGAGCGGTCCTTGCCCTCCAAGAGACCCACGGCAATAGCATCGACATGGACATCCTGGCCTCGAGCACTGACCACAATTACATTGCCTTCCACTCGGCTCTCATGGCAGAAGGCAATCCCTCGGAGACCGCAGGCGGCATCGCATTCCTGGTTCCGTTTGATCGAGCCGAACCCCAACTTCCACCTGAACAACGGCCCCAACGTACATTCCGTGCGATCGTCCTTGGCCGCATTGGTGAGCTACGCGTTCAAGATGGAGCACGGCATCACGAGACGACCATTTTCAACATCCACAACTACGACCTCAGCGACTCTGATCGGCAGCGCTTCAGAGCTGCCTGGCAGGAAGCTGCTCAACGTTCTGCCCTCCACTCTGACAACCACGACTATTTCATGGTCGGTGACTTCAACATCGCACATGCGCCGCCGAGGAACCTGCCCCACCCCACCGCTGACTCCACTGCCGAGCGGCACCACTACCAGCCCGTCTTCGGGAAGAACATCTTCTCGCAGATGATGGAGATCACAACAAAGGCCACCACTCATCGATGCGCTGCCAACATGACGGAGGCGGCCATCGACAGGTGCTTCGTCTCGATCAACGCGCCCAACATACCGCACATCGAGTCCCTACTTGTCGCCGATGGCAGGCCGCTTGATAGAGAAGGAGAGCCCATCGGCGATCACAAAATCCTACATCTAAGGCTTCGACCTCGACAACCACGCCCAGTTAGCGAGCGTGGCATACCTGCCTTCCTCGTCGAGTCCAAGCACTACAAGTTCTACTTCCAGCGCCTTACCGAGACGGCCGACTTCTCCGCCGACCCAATTTCCAATTGGCGGACAATGAAGCACATAATGAAGTTGGCAGCGCGCATGTCTCGCGACGCCACCACCACCTTCTCCGCAACCGAACTCCAGCCGATCGATAACCAGAAGGAAGATGCACATGTCATAGCAGAGGCACGCGCTCTCACACTCCGCAGCATTGCCAGGGCCATCTGGCATCAGGACCTCACACTTGCCCAGCGGCTTCGCAACGACACCACCGCGGGGGCAACGCACATCGACATCCACCATCACACGATCTCTCTTGTCGACCGCACCGCCTTCGAGGCCGAGCACTCCGCCACGCAGCTCCAGATCGCGGAACAACGTCGTCGTGCTGCCGCCGCACGCTCGCGAGCTGCCTACGCTGAACAACGACCCGATGTTGGCGAACAATGGCGACGACGTGCACGCCGCATTGGTCAGCGCAGTGAGGTCTGGAAGCCATTCTCGAAACGCTTGATACTCGCAGGCGTCTGCATCACCGATAGCAGAGGCCCGACTCTCGCCAACGATCCCACGAGCATGCACAGCGCTATTCAATATCATTGGTCGAAGGTTTTTGCGGCCAAGCCAGTTGACACCCCAGCGATGCTGCAGTGCCTGGACATGGCTTTCCCACCAGCACCTCCACGACACCTGTCTCTGCCAGGGATTGACGAACTCCAAGCTGCCGCCAAACTCGCCAGTGACCCAGCCCCTGGACCTGACGGACTTCCAGACCGCGCTTGGGCACGACCCGAAGGCGGCATCGCTATCCCCCACGACCTACTCCACTCCATTGCTCACGGCGGCCCGATCCCCCACGACCTGAACCACGCGCTCATGGCCATGCTTCCCAAGGGCGACGAACCCATGGGCAACTACGAGTGCTCCCGCAGCCCTGACTGTCTTCGCCCCCTCGCCATGAAGAACAGTGACATCAAGATCATCGCCTCCGCCACGAACCGCATCATCAGCTCCACCGCGTCGGACACCGAAGATGAACAACAAGGATTTGTTAATGGCCGTCAATTTCTTTCCAACATCGTCAAGGTTGACACCATTGCCCGCATCACCAGTATCAACAGCGACGCCTCCACCCTGATGCCCTGCTTCGCCAGCATGGACATTGCTGCAGCGCTTCCGAGTCTTACACACGCATGGTTGTGGGCCACTCTACGTCGATGGGGCATCCATGGGGTTGTTCCCCATCTCTTGCAAAGCTGCTACAACATGCCACCCGCCTTTTTCTCGAGCTTAGTGGAACCCGCCGTCCGCTGCTTCTCGCGGAATCGGGAGTTGCTCAAGGATGTCCCTTGAGCGGCACGCTCTGGGCGCTCGTCTTCGACCCCATCATCAAGGGCCTCAAGATGGAACTCACCGCTCTAGGCAGAGGCCTGCTCAGCGCCTGCGCCGACGACTTGGGTATCGTTCTTGCTGCACTTACAGACCTTGGCGCTCTCCTCCCTCACCTCCAAGCAGCTCACCAACACGCTGGCATCCGTCTCCAGCCGAAGAAATGCGTCCTCGCGCCCACCTGGTAACTACCGACGCCCGAGATCACTGCGAACACGCGTGCTACTCTGACCCAGATCTACGAGCCGTGGCAAGCTTTTTCCATCAACAGCTCTGCGCGATACCTAGGCGTGCACATTGGCCCATGTGCATCGCTTGATCGTCAATGGCAAGTACCTGCCAACAAGTGGTGGGAGCGCATTCAGATCCTGAGTGACTCCAACGCTCCCATCCAGCAATGCATAAAGATGTACAATTCCGCTGCAATCACCTGTCTCCCGTACGTGGGCCAGCTCTCCCCACAATACCCAGCAGTTCTATCCAAGGAGATCCACGGCCTCCACAAGCTCATCCGTGCTGCCCCATCGAGCTTCACGAAGATGGACATTCTGTCGTTCGCGCTGTGGGCGTCTGCCACGATCCCGCATGGCATCGAAACGCTTCGTGCTGCAACTATGTGGCGCGCCTCCACTACGACCATTCCTGGTTGGCAGCCTCTACTTCATGAATTCCGCGCACATGCTGAAGGCCTCCTCCCACTATGCGACGTTGTAGCTGGCAACTGGTCTGCCCCTTGCTGGATCGACGCCACCTCCATTGCGCAGCGCTTCGACGCCATTTACCACAACAAGCTGATCGTGACAGGCAAATGCACCGTCTTCAAGACTCTCACGCGACCCACTGGCTCTACGGTGGCTGCCGCCCGTGTGCTTCAACGTGCCCATGCGCAAGCTGCAGCAGCTGGACGGCATGCTATCCAGGCCTCCCGTCGTGACAAGGCGGAGGACCTTCGCTCGCCCAGTCGTGACAGGACTGGTGATTATCAGGCACCAAGTCGTGACAGGACTGGTGGCCATCACACATCCAGTCGCGACAGGACCGGCGGATTTCATCAGAGACAAGCTGGGCACATCTCTCCGAGTGCAGCTACAATGAGCGTATCATCACGAACCTCCCCACAACAAGCCTTTCTACGTGAACTACAACGTCAGCTGTACCGCGACTCTTTCCACAAAACCATTCATCTTCGTCTGCGAGCCTGGTTCCCACTACATCCTATCGGTTGAGGCTCTCCGATGGCGCCTTCTACATCCGAGCTACCGACTGGGAACGCCAACCACGACTCCATGAAGTATCTGAGCGAACGAGCTGAGGCATGGGCAGCGAGATGGATCCCCAGCGTGTTCTTCGACCGCGACATGGACAACTTCAAAGACTGGATGAACTGGCGCGTCCCCTACGTCACTTCTGTTCTACACCGCTCACAATTCAACGCGCGCTTCAGCATCGGCGACCAGCATGGATCTGCCAGCGCTCGCCGTGACATGGCGACGGAGATCTGCAACGGCGCGTGGCAACGATCTGTCCGCCCTCGCAACCACCGCCTGGAGATCTACAACAACGAGCGCATGCCGACCACCACTCATCGTGAATTTGCTGACGAAGCCGCTGAGCACCGTGCCCGTCGGCGCTGGATTGACCGCGAGCGAGCCGCCAACCCGAACTTCCCGCAGGGCGACAACGACACCGCATCTACAACTGCGACCACCACCATGCCCCCCACCCACGCCACAAGTGACATCATGATACCTCCGATCGTGACGGTCTCCTTGGCCGCGCTGCTCTCCCTGATAATGTGGAACGCGCCTGGCGTAATCTACGATCCCACCTAGCGAACGCCACTGCCTCGATCTTCTGGCCCGCGGCCAAGACATTGCCAGGCGCATGGACGACCTCGCATCGCATGCGCGCCAACCCTCACAAGAAGGCCTGCTTGCTTGGCTGCGACAAGGACGTGCAGGCCAAGAACGCGCATGACATCAGCCACTACATCTCGTGCCCTCGGTTGTGGGCGCTCCTGGCACTACCCCGTGGACAGCCCGCTGGCGACGCACTCACGCGTCTCGGCCTCCACCAGAGCGGCATCATCGACGACCATCCCAAGCGCGCCGTCGCCCGCGTGGCAGTGGCTTACCGCAGCTACAACATCATGCGGGTGCGCCACATGAACGGCATGCATGACACCCGCGACGAGTACAACTACCACAAGGAGGTTGTGGCCGCCGCCCGCCGCGCTCTGAGGCCCCCTAGGTGCCTCGTAGGCGGCGCGGGGCCGCTGCGCCGCTGAACACGGACGCGCGCTCTCCCCAGCGTGTCGTTCGCTCCTCCTCCTCCTCCTCCTCCTCCTCCTCCTCCTCCTCCTTCTCCTCCTCCTCCTCCTCTTCCTCGTGTTCCCCCCCCCCCTCCTCCTCCTCCTCCTCCTACCTCCCCCTCCTCCTCCTCTCCTTCCTCCTCCTCCTCCTCCTCCTCCTCCTCCTCCTCCCTCCTCTCCTCCTCAATCCCACTCCTCCCTCCTCCCACCCCTCCTCCTCCTCCTCCTCCTCCTCCTCCTCCGCCCCTCCTCCTCCACCCCTCCGCCTCCTCTCCTCCCTCTCATCCTCCCTCCTCCTCCTCCTCCTCCTCCTCCTCCTCCTCCTCCTCCTCCTCCTCCTAGGTGGCCCCCTGCGCGCCCCCCCCCCCTCCCCCCCCCCCTGCCCTCCCCCCATCCCCCGTAAGGTGGTATCTTTGTGTAGGTGCTTGTGTGTGTTTCCTGGTTTTTCCCCTCTGCTGTCCTCTCTCTCTCGCTCATGCTCTCTCTCTCTCTCTCTCTCTCCTCTCTCTCATCTCTCTCCTCTCTCTCTCTCTCTCTCTCCCTCTCGTTCTTTCTGTCTGCATTAGTTTTTCGTTTGCTTTTGATTGGAGTTCAATGAAAGGGGAGCGGAGCCCAGATCCAGAGGATTTCTATTTGGATTCTAATTAGATCCCAATTGGATTTCAATAGAAATGGAATGGATTCCGCATCCAGAAGATTCTATTGAAATCCAATGAGATTTCAATAGGATTTCAATCGAAAGAGAACGGGTCCCAGGTCCAGAGGATTTCTATTTGGATTCTACTTTGATTCCAATTGGAATTCAATAGAAATGGGATGGATTCCGCATCCAGAAGGTTTTATTGAAATCAATAAAAACGCTGTGTTTTCCAATGATTCCAATTATCTCAAATATTTTCCAATAAAAACGCTGTGTTTTCCAATTTTCCAATGTTTTTCAAGGTTTCGGGTACGGCAGCGCTGTGTTTTCAAATTTGTAATTTAAAATAAAAAAATGAACCCGACGAAAAAAAAAAAAAAAAAAAAACAAAAAAAAAAAAAAAAAAAAAAAAAAAAAAAAAAAAAAAAAAAAAAAAAAAAAAAAAAAAAAAAAAAAAAAAAAAAAAAAAAAAAAAACGCTGCGTTTCCCAATTATTTCATTGAAAAATGAATAATAACGCTGTGTTTCCAACCTTTTTAATTGAAAACTTTTTTCATATAAAAAAACGCTTTGTGTTCCAATCTTTTCTTCTTAAAAACTAAATAAAAACGCTGTGTTTTCCAATCTTTTTCAACAAAAATCATTAAAAACGCTGCGTTTTCTAATTATTTTAATGGGGAATCCATAATAACACTGTTTTTTTTTAAAAAAAAAAAATGTTTAATCAATGAAACGCTGTGTTTTCCAATCCATTTAATGGAAAATCAATAAAAACGCTGTGTTTTCCATTTTTCTTATAAAAAAAACAATAGAAACGCTGCGTTTTCCAAGTATTTTAATGAAAAATCAATAAAAACGCTGTGTTTTACCATCTTTTTGAACAAAAATTAATGAAAACATTGTGTTTTCCAATAATTCCAATTATTCCCAATATTTTCCAATAAAAACATTGTGTTTTCCAATTTTCCAATATTTTTCAAGGTTTTCCAGCAAGGATCGCGCGTCGCCCCGTTGCCGTACCCGAAACCTTGAAAAAAACATTGGGAAATTGGAAAACACCGCGTTTTTATTGGAAAATATTGGAAATAATTGGAATTATTGGAAAACACAGCGTTTTTATTGATTTGCGATTAAAAAGATTGGAAAACACATCGTTTTTATTGACTTTTGAACAATAATATTGAAAAACACATAGTTTTCAGTTATTTTTAATGTCTTCACATAGAACCCAGAGGACTTGGACCTAGAGGCATGCAAGAGAGAGAGAGAGAGAGAGAGAGAGAGAGAGAGAGAGAGAGAGAGAGAGAGAGAGAGAATGATAATGGGAAATACCGAAGGATACAGGAAACGAGGGGGGCAATGAGAAAGCTGGAGACACACACACACACACACACACACACACACACACACAAGAACACACACACACACCCACACACACACAACCCACCTACACAAAAAGCCCACCTACACAAAGATACCACCCCCCCCCCGCCCTCCTCCCCCCCCCCCCCCCCCCCTTGCAGCCATTTTGCCCGCGGGGGGCGCGGGGCCCGTGCAATAGGGGGCCCCCAGCCCCAGGCTTGGCCTGGCGCGACTCGGCTGCCGCGAGCCAGCGCTCGCGAGGCGGCCGCCTCCCCCGCGGCCTCGGCGCTCCGCCCAGAGCCCAGAGGCCCACTGCACTCGTCACGGAGGGCGGCCTGCCACGGTCGCGTTCCCCAGCGTGGCACCGCCGCTTGCGGCGCATCCGTGCATCGGCTCGCCGCCGCCTGCGGCTCGCCGCCGACCACGACGCCCTCACGCGCCACCGCGGCCCCAGGCCGCCTGCCATGGGCAAAGGCGGGCGCGGCCGCAGCCGAGGCCCCCAGGAGGGTCGTGGTGCTTCGGGCTCAGGCACGCCTGCTGGCACTTGGGCTTGCGTCGCTAGTCGCCAGCGCGGGTTTCGCACCAACTTCCAGCAGAACGAGCGCTGCTACATGCGCGGCAGGGACAGGCTCGGCCGACCAGATCCGTCTGGTGCCGAGCCGCCTGGTGCCAAGCGCCGTGCCCAGTCAGGCAGCAGGCAGTCGCGTGGGGCCCCCAGCAGCGCCTCGGCCCAGGACGCCGAGAGCACCTCCACAAGCGGCGAGGGTGAGCAAGACGACGTTGCTCGTGCTCGTAAGCCCCTCGTCGCCCTGCGCCGTCTTCAGTTTCCTGAGGACTCGGAGGTGGCACTCTCTGCCAAGAAGCAACTGGCGGGCGCAGAGGATCGTGGGCACGCCGCCAGCACCCCTGACGACCTTCTTCGCCGTGCTCTGGATCGCCAAGCATCTAAGCTTCGCGAACACAACGACCTCAAGACGCAGGTCGACGCGCTGCAGGAACAGCTCACGGCGAAGCAGACGGAGCTCCCGAGCGCTGCCGCGGAGCTCACTGGCTGCCATTCAGGCAGAAGTCGCCGCGGCGCGTGCCGCCATCATGGCAACCACCGCCCGTGGCGCGACAGTCGGCAGCCTGGAGGAGGCCATGGGCCGCCTGCAAAGAGTGGTCGCCGCAGCACCGCGTGATGTGGCCGCTGGCAACCCAGACATGCTGCTCCAATCGCTCAGCACGCACCTTGTGGAGCTCCAGCGCGCCGTTGTACTCCATCGGCGCACTGTCGTCCCCAGTGGCCCCAGCGCAGAGCCAGGTGCTAAGCCTCCCGGTGTCGCGCCTGTGCCCACGGCGCCCATGGAGGGTGTCTCTGCGCCTCGCACTCCTGGCAGTATGCTCCCAGGCGGCACCCACCCTTGGGACGCAGCCATTGATCATGATCCGGAAGGGCCTGACGCTCACGGAGATGCTCGCGGCCAGCCTGTCAGCACGCCTGCCGCGTGAACCTATGGCAGTCGCCCTTTTCCTGCACGGCCACGACAATGGATCTCTGGAGCCTGTGTCTGTGGCCGCCTCATCTACGCCTTTGGCCCCGAGTGATGGGCCCTGCAGTTTTGGCTGGTCAGACGGATGGCGACTCCGTCGATTATTACGGCAACGGCACTCGCCCGTGGACACCTTTCCTCTACATGATCCGTCAGACGGACCTCCGGCTTCTCGCACGCACCTCAATGCATACGCCGAGCAGTGGAGTGCAGACACGGTATCTTGGCAGGACGTGAGCATGGCGCACGCTGACTGGACATGGTGGTGCGTTCCATTTGCCGAGCTCATGATCAGGCTTACACCTCAGCTTCGTGCGTTGGCGCCATCGGTGGCCGCCATACACGACATGGCCGTCGCCTACTGCGAGACCGCTTGGCGCGACGCTGCTGACTACCATGCACGCGTTATGCTGCACCTGGCCAGCCACCTGGGCAACCGCGCCTCCTGGTACACCGAGGCGAGGCAGTTCCTCCTGCAGTTGCGCGAGGCACGCCTGCTTTTGGCACAGGCCCAGTTCACGCAGGTACAAGACGGAGCTCATGCAGGCACAAGGCTCATCGAAGCTCATCTTTCCTTCGGAGCCTCTATGGTCAATCTCCTACAACAGCGCACGTTGTTGGCTGGTGGCAGCACCCTGATCTCATCGACTATGCCCTCATCAGTGCAGGATATGGAGCATCCGCCCCCGCCCGACGCTGATGATGATGCGCAGCCTCCTGCCCCTGATGGCGCCGCAGCACTGCTGCAAGTTCGTGTCAGCACTACACGGCCCGCAGACTTACCTCTCATCCCAGCACGACGTCTTGCTGCAGAGCGGCACTTGCGTGCCTCGAGACACGCGGCAGTGAGATCGAGTAACAGTGAGGTCGATAAGGGGAGCCACGCCCCTAACCTGGGCACACATCCATGCCCGCCACATGTCGTGCCAGGGTCTCCCGCTTCCGGTGGCGCTGCCGCGGGGCGCGTGCGTGCGGGGCATGCTGTTGCGGGGCTAACTCCGACGAGCGTGGCTGCCGACGGGCAGACGGCTTCCCTCTCGAGGTCGAAGCTGTATGCGTTTTCCCCCACGCTTGCTCGCGACACGCCCAGGACCCTCGACGAAGGGGCGGTCGACGCCCCTGGGCGTGAAAGTAGTGTCGCAGCAGGGTGCTCTCAGGATGTTGCCCACCACGACGACATTCACGACGGCATCCCATCTGGTTCGTCTCAGTCCGCTGGCGGCACTCCAGGATCTGCTATGCTTATTTGTGGACAACATCCACATACGCACGCCGACTTCATTGTCTTCGGCCCCCTCGCGACCACGTCGCGCGCCTCGCGGGGCTCGCAGGCGGGACTTCAAGGTCGCCACCTTCAACGGCAGTGGATGGCCTCAGGTCCAGGATAACCGGGCCAGCTGCCACGGCACGCACCTCGTCTTCGCCCAAGAGTTGAAGCTGCGAAAGGACCAGGTCAAGCGTGCCCAGGAATGGCCCATCAACAACGGGTGGACATCGTTTCTTGCGGAGGCTGCCACAGGCCCAGATGGCGGCCCTTGTGCAGGGGTGGGCATCTTTGTACGCAAGCATATTGGTGCAACTGTGTTCACCTCTTGTCTCAGCAGTCATGTTCTTGTGCCAGCACATGTTGTTGCACTCATGATTCAGGGCGGGCTGAGGCACGGTTTTGTTGCAGCATCCGTTTACCTCGAACCAGGGTTTCGCCTGGCTGGACGCAATGCACAGATCCTTAAAGACCTCGGGGCGCTCTTGTCACACAACGGGCCCCCCTTTCTCCTGGGCGGGGACTGGAACATGCCCCCCTCCGTTCTGGACGGCTCCGAGTGGCCCATGCGTCTTCGGGCCAGTGCACTGGGTACGTCTAACGGCACGCATCGGGATCCTGCTACGGGGACGTCTCGGGCCTGGACTACTTCGTTCTTAGCGACTGTCTTGCCAGCGTTCTTTCTCAGCCCCCCCGGGCCCCGCAGTTCCCGCCGCGAAATCATTATGTCGTGGAGGCCTCTTTGGGGCCACAGGCGCGCGCGCAATCTCTTCGAATACTCCGAGGACCCAAGCCGTTCCCACACCAGCCCACGGCATCTTTGCGCAAGGATTTGGAGGATGCTGATGGCGAGCCACAGCACACAGTCAAGCGTGGGGATCCTGGGCTATCTTGGGTTGAACTCATGCGGGCGACTCTCAACATTGGTTGGGGCCCTGCGACGACCACCCCACACGTTTGGACACTATTTGCACACGCCTGCATCGTGGAGTGGAGGCGGAGTTGCCCCCATTGTTTAGCTTGCCGCCCGATGATTTGAGGCGCACAGGACGAGGTGTAGCGCCGAGGCACAGGCGCACCACGGCAGGAGGCGCGCTGGCTCGGCACCAGCCTGCAGCCTCCTCCGAGGCCCGTGCCCTTCGCCTACTACAGACGCGCGTCAGCGAAGTTCAGCTGGCCCGGGCGCGGCGACCCCGTCAGGCCGCTCAGGCACGGGCTCATCTCTACTCCTTCCTCGCTCAGGAAGGGAAGGTGGGCAGGATGAGGAAGCATATCTCCCCACCCGTCACTGCCGTTCTCTCCGACTTGCTTCACGCAGCCGCCCAGCAGCCTGCATTGCAGTCTCATCTGCTCATGCTCACCACGTCCTATCTCGGGCGGGCTGCTGCTGCCATAGAAAGGAGGATGGCTACCGCTCGGGCGCGCTCGCTCACAAAATGGATCCGACAGCATTTGCGTCAGCGATCAGGTCCCATACACCGTGGGTCCAAACCCCGGTGATGGACAATCTCCCAGGTTGATACCACGTTGGGTCCGTCCAGTGCCTCCGAGGATATATGTCTGGTCCAGCCACAGTCATGGAAGGACGCGTGGGACGGGTGTGACGACGAACCCCCCTTCCTCGCCCAGAGCGTTCATGCAGGTAGTGATGGTGACCTCATCGCTGAGATGCGCGGCCTATGTCAGGCTGGTCCACGCATGCCCCCCCTAAACATTGCCGCTCTTCGGCAAGCTGCGCAGAGCTTCTCGGGGCGCACGGCCCGAGGGCCAGATCAGTTTAGACCTCGTCACTGGTCGTTGGCCTCCAACGGGGCCCTGGCTGTGTTGGGATACATATTGCATCTCTGCGAGGTCTTTGGGACATGGCCCACGGTTATTAGGCATGTACACATTATCCTACTGGGCACCGACAGGCGGGCATCGGCCGATTGCGCTGCTGCCCCCCATCTACCGTGTGTGGGCCCATGCCCGACTAACCTGGGTGAGGGCCTCGGCGTCACGCCTAGATCGCCCATGCCTCGCGCTGGGCTCACAGGGATCCACGACGGACGTTGCAGCTCGTGTGATGGTCACTGCGGGGGCAGGTGGGCACTTGCAGCCAGAACCCCATGCACCCGTGCACGCGATCGTTGGCATAGCCAAGTGCTTTGATAAAGTACCCTGGCTGCTGCTGTTGCGTGCGGGTATCAAACAAGGCGTCCCAGGCCCCATGCTCCTCCTCGCCTTTAGGATCTACATGTGTAGCCGACGTCTGGCGCGGGACAGCTGCTACTCAGATGCTGTATATACGCAATGTGGTGTGTTACCAGGATGTGCGATGGCTATGTTTGCGCTTCAGTGCATCATGCTAGCTCCCTTCGATCACATCACGCACTGCACTATGGACATCCCACGGAGCCTCGACGTAGATGCGGATGACATTACGGTTCACATCGATGGCATGTTCCGACACATCGGCTCATGGTCTCAGCGGGTTCTACGGCTTTTGGTGCACGTACTCAAGGCTCTAGGACTACCCCCAGCTGCCCACAAGATGAAGCTCACTAGCTCCATCCCTGCGCTGGGCAAACATGTGGCATATCAGCTTCGGGACCTTGGGTATGTGTACGAGGAAGCGTTGGAAGTTCTTGGGGTCGAAGTCTCGGGTCGCTCTGTTCGCTACAGGAGGCTGCGACAACGTGCGAGGGGTGTTGCCAGTCGTCGCCCACGCTTCTTCTCTCCACGCAGAGCTGGCCCCCTCCTCAGCCGATTCCACAAGCAGGCGCTCCCACCAGCCTTGACCTACGGCCTAGGCGTCCACGGAGCCCCCCCTCGACTCGTGGAACACATGCGAACGGCCCAGCGAGGCGCATGGCATGCCCCAGGCTCCAGCACATCGCGCTGGCCCACGTCACGCCTGCAGGGCTCGGCATACACGGACCCCCAGGTGGAGGCCTGGGCCGCGCCACTGTATCAGTGGGCCCTCCTCTTTCGTGACCCGCAGGTGCCCCACCGTATCTTACAATCGGCATGGCTTCGCCCGATCCAGAAGATCTACCACTCCCCGCACCCGTGGCGGCATGCGTCGGGCCCCGCCCGCGGGCGCTACAGTGCTTGCATTACGAGAGCTCGGCTGGGCCACCGTCAGCAGTACCATTTGGCGGACCGATCAAGGGGTCAGAATCAATGTCCGGGATGAGGCACCGTCCACCATCCGTCAGCTTGCTAGAGATGCAGGGGTTCGGCGCCTCTGGGAGAAGTGGGCCCAACGGTCTCCGCTTCCAGGGCATGATGTTATCCCTCGGAAGCCCATTGGCTATTGGATCGAACCAATCTTGCAGATCCTCTCCCAGGTCGACATACCTGAAGACGACGACTCGGGGTCTGAGGACGAGCCCAAAGATCACGATGATGACGAGCGTCCGGTCATGGCCCCCTTAGGCCCCAACCCTTTTGCCACCAAGTGGAAGCCCTCCCTCAAGGAAGCAGGCCTTCTGCGTGCGTATCTGGGAGGTGGTCTTTGGAGCCCGTCACGGCTTGCGAAGTGTTACTACAGGAACACCGACCCATGTCCACGATGTGGGGCATATCCATGTGATCTGTATCATATTGTACATGAGCGTTCGTCTTTTGATGCACATCGCCAACAGTACATGTCTCATATCCGCACGGATGGGCTTTCCCACGCAAGCGCGTGACTCCATGCTGTGGTCGTCAGGACTCGTTTCTCGCTCTTGCTTCCCTCCTTTACCACCACGGGACTGCACTGGGCACTGGCACATCCAATACGGCGATCCGCAAGGCATCACTGGCAACATTTACACGGATGGGGCGCGTCAGCGCATGTGGCATT
>CAUYUJ010019772.1:105038-117538 GCA_963575745.1 Prorocentrum cordatum
CACGATGCTCAGCGACCTGCACGCACTGCCGCCTAACACAATACAAGCGCAACAGACGACGAATGGTGTTGATGCACACACCTGTGAGATCGACAGCAGAGCCTCCAGGAAGTAGCAATGCAGACATAGAGACTACCGTGACTCCAATGCGCCATAGCGTGGCTCATACAGCGGAGAAAAGCCCACGACATGAACGCCACGGAGGTTGGAGCCTGTGAAGATGCCCGGCAGCAGCAGACGTAGCAGTAGCCATAGAACTGCGAGGCGACCACTCTCCCCACCAGCATTGAAAAAGAAGCTTCACTGGAAGCCAAGTAGAATGGGATCCAGATCAGCATTGGGCGGTATCATGAGCGCTTTCCTTTCTCCTCCCTCCTCGTCCTCGTCCTCCTCCTCCTCCTCCTCCTCCTCCTGCTCCTCCTCCTCCTCCTCCTCCTCCTCCTCCTCCTCCTCCTCCTCCCGCCTCCCGGCGGCTGCGCCGCCGGCCACAGAGCGATGGCGTCCGCACTTGCGGCGCGGCTCGCCAGCTCGGGGCCCGGTGCCGCCCAGGGCCTCGCCGGGCGCGGGGGGGCCGCTGCGGGGCTGGCCGCCCGGCGCGTGCAGGCCCGAGGCCTCGTGCGGCACGTGGTGATGTTCGGCTTCCGGGACGGCGTCACGCAGCAGCAGAAGGCCGGAGGAGGACGGCGTACAGTCGAAGCCGATGGTAGGTGTGTAGCCATCCACCCGTGCCTCTCTGCCCCATCCTCAATGACTTCCAACGGCCCGCCGCGCCCGAAAAGCCTCGACATGGGCGTCCAAGGGGCTTGCATCAGCACCGCGCATCCTTTCTATCGGCCTTGACTCCACCGATACCGCTGCCCTCGCCGCCTTCTGCCCTTGTTGGGCCTGCCGGTAGGCTCTCGTCGCCGCCGCTGGGTTCGCCTCGAAATTGTGGTCAGAGCGCACCCCAGGAGATGACAAGGGAGTTGCGGTATCGTTTCCTTTTTCGTTTCCCCAGAAGGTGGACCTCAAGGCGGCGTTCGACGCGATGCCTGGGAAGATCCCCCAGATCAGGCAGCACCAGACTGGCCTGGACTCGCTGCTGCCCAGCGGTCGGTCTCACCCCGCGGGCAAGAATCGCGACTTCGTGTGGTGGTGCGACTTCGAAGACGCCGACGCCTACGAGGAGTACGCTGGCCACCCAGACCACCTCGCGGTGCTGGCCCAGGTCAAGGAAGTGATCGAGGCGGGGTCCCGCGCGGCGATCCAGTACGAGCACTGAGACGGGTGCGTTCGGGGTGGGAGCTGTGCAGAGCAGACGGCGTGCCAAACTCCAGGCTGTGGCTTTGTATCCAGTTGCGCTGCCGCGCGAATCCGCCACCGCGCTTGAGGGAGCCCGGGGGGGGGGTCGGGGAGCAGCCATCGAACGTTACACACCGCGATGGCATGTTGGCACTTCTCGACACAAGCAATTATTCACTGCGTGGAGCTCCCCATATGTGCATCTACTCGCATGGACCTGTCCGCCGTGAATGTCTAGGCGCAAGAGCTTTCGAATATTAACGGGCTTCAGTTGTGACGGTCTGGACATCAATCTAACTGCGAATGAATTGGAGTGTGAATGAGCCTCAGTAGTACGAGCGCGTCTCTGTGCATGAGCCTGGGGCCTCCTGGGGCCTCCTGAAACCTACTGGGGCTTCCTGGGTTCTCCAGGAGCCTCTTGGGACCTCCTGGGACCTCCTAGGAAGGTTTCGTGCCTCAGGAGAGGCGCAATATATAGCAACAGACGTACATAAAACATTGCGGATTAGAGCCACAGGAGAAGGGCAATCTATAGGAACACGCGTAAAACACCACGGACTCGTGCCCCAGGAGAGGCCCAATACATAGTAACATGAGTAAAACATTTAGGATTGTGTACACAGGAGAAGGACCATCTATAGAAACATACGTAGAACATCAAAGAATCGTGCTCCAGGTGAGGCCCAATCGATAGGAGCATACGTAAAACACATGGGATTGGAGCCACTCCTGTTGCCTTCTGAGGCCTCCTGCTCCTGGGGCCTCTCGGGGCCTCCTGTTGCCTTCCGAGGCCTCCTGGCGCTTCCTGTTGCCTCCTGGGGCCTCCTGTGGTTTCCTGAGGCCTTCTGGAGCTTCCTGGGGCCTCCTGGAGCCTCTTGGGACATCCTGTGGCCTCTTGAGTCTTTCTGTGGCCTCCTGATGCCTCCTGGGACCTCATGTGGTCTCCTGGGGCCTCCTGGAGCCTGTTGGAGCCTCCTGTGGCATCCTGAGAAGAATCTGCGCCCACGAGCCTGGCCACCAAAACAAGCAAACCGATCGAGACATCCTCAAAATCTGGCCCACCTGGGGGGTGAAAATGAGCGCCTCGCTCGAGACATCCTCCAAATCTGCTCCGAAAGCGAAGGATGTTGGCCCAGAAACAAGCAAACCGCCTGAGACATCCCCACAAAATGGCCGCGAACGAGCCCGTGCAACCACCCCTGGCGGCTCCCCTTAGGGGTGCTGAAATGAGCGCCTCGCTCGAGACATCCTCCAAATCTGCTCCGAAAGCGAAGGATGTTGGGCACAGAAACAGGCAAACCGCCTGAGACATCCCCACAAAATGGCCGCGAACGAGCCCGTGCAACCACCCCTGGCGGCTCCCCTTAGGGGTGCTGAAATGAGCGCCTCGCTCGAGACATCCTCCAAATCTGCTCCGAAAGCGAAGGATGTTGGGCCAGAAACAGGCAAACCGCCTGAGACATCCCCACAAAATGGCCGCGAACGAGCCCGTGCAACCACCCCTGGCGGCTCCCCTTAGGGGTGCTGAAATGAGCGCCTCGCTCGAGACATCCTCCAAATCTGCTCCGAAAGCAAAGGATGTTGGGCCCAGAAACAGGCAAACCGCCTGAGACATCCCCACAAAATGGCCGCGAACGAGCCCGTGCAAACACCCCTGGCGGCTCCCCTCAGGGGTGCTGAAATGAGCGCCTCGCTCGAGACATCCTCCAAATCTGTGTACGAGTAAGTCTGTGTATGAGTAAGTCTGTGTATGAGTATGTCTGAGTGTGAGTAAGTCTGAGTATGAGTAGGTCTGAGTATGAGTAAGTCTGAGTATGAGTAAGTATGTGTATGAGCAAGTCTGAGTATGAGTAACTCCGACAGGAGGGGGGGAGGAAAGAGGAGAAGGGAGGAGGAGGAGTAGGAGGCGTCCAAGTAATAACAAGAACCCCATCTTAGGATATGGGGAAAAAACACTATGGAGTGTGTCATCTGATAGTCCAGTGCATCCCGCCACCGTGCTTGAATCCTTGGTACGGGGCTTGTTGGATGCATCTCATGGGGGACTCCATGGGGGGCTCTTTGCAGGCCTCTTCAGGTCTTCTTGGGTGCATCTTAGGGGCCTCTTTGAGATTTGTTGGGGCCACTTGCAGGCCTCGTTGGGCATCTTGGGGGCCTGCTGGCGTTCTCGGGGGGCCACGTTGTGTAAAAGGGCTCGAAATTATCAGTTCGGGTTCCCCCTCTTGGGCTCCTCTTGGGGCCATCTTGCGGAGCGCGTAGGCCCGTCTTGGGCTCTCCCTCTTGGGCCCGTCGTGGGGCCCTTTTGGGAGCTTCAGAGGCCGTCTTGGTACAAGATCTGGGGCCGCCTGGGCCGTTGCTGATTTGTTATATTTTTATTTTTTGAAAGAAAAAACGCGCCGGCGATGCGGAAGGCGCTCCCAAAGTTCAAGGTGCTCCGGTGCTGTTGGCCTCGCAGGCCAGCCTCAGAGGCGGGCCACGAGGTCTCCACGAGGGCTCCAGGACGGGCCCCGAGACCACCTCAAGGCATGTCGGAAGCGTGGATGCCGAGCCCAGGGTCCATCTCGATGCGGGTCGGGGCCTGCTTCGGCTGGCCCCATCCGATTCGATGTTTGCAAGGGCTCCCAGGAGGGCGCGAAGTTATTCGCGCTTCGCGCTTCGCCGTCCTCCTTCCTTCTCCCCCTCCTCCTCGTCCTCCTTTTCTCCCTTTGGGGGGGCGGCGCGAGGGCGCGAAGTTATTCGCGCTTCGCGGAGCGCGAAGCGCGAAGTTGGGAGCCCTAGCTTCGGCTGGCCCCATCCGGTTCGATGTTTGCGTCCCGACGATCCGATGCGACCCGACGCCTGCATGGCGCTGTTGAGCATCCTGGCGCTGCCGATCCGACTCCATCCCGACTCCGTGCCGATGCAGCCCGATCCGACAAAGATCCCCATTCGACAAGGGCTCCCTCGAGGGCGCGAAGTTATTCGCGCTTCGCGGTCCTCGTTCCTTCTCCCCCTCCTCCTCGTCCTCCTATTCTCCCTTTGGGAGGGCGGCGCGAGAGCGCGAAGTTATTCGCGCTTCGCGCAGCGCGAAGCGCGAAGTTGGGAGCCCTAGATTCGATCGGACTTCCCGATTGCTGCTGACTGATCCTGCAAACCACGCCCCCGAGGCCTGGAAAAGCCGCGCGGGGATCCCCAGGAGCGCCCAGAGTTACGGGGGTCGGGGCCCCAGCCAAGCGCCCACAAGGTTCAACGCAAAGAATTCGGAGGGACCTGCGGACACTCCGCTCAGTGCCCGCGGCCGACGGCACGGTGGCGCACGGTGGCGGATGGACACTCAAAACAGCCCCGAGTCAGTATCGTTTCACCGCAGTATCGTTTCACCGACCCCCATCCCCATCCGCATCCCCCTCGAGACCCCCACCAAATTACCACCCCAGTTGGGGATACACCCCTCGAAACCCGAAGAGAACAGCCCACATCCCCATCCAGGGGGGCAAATCGGCCAGTGGGGCCCAGGCCACGCCGCTGGGGAGGGGGGTCGGATCAACGATGCCCACCAAGCAGAGAAACGCGGGAGAGGCGGGCAGTGTACACGCACGCCCCGCTGCAGGCGCGGCAAGAAGCCCGGGCCCGCCAAACGTGGGGCGGCCTGGGGCGTGCCGCGGCAGGCCCGAAGGACCACTCGAGACCGGCCGTGCGGGCAGGCGCAGGACGGGCCCCGCGACGGGAGGCTTGGCTGGCGATCCAGGGAGAGGAGGAGGAGGAGGAGGAGGAGGAGGAGGAGGAGGAGGAGGAGGAGGAGGAGGAGGAGGAGGAGGAGGAGGAGGAGGAGGAGGAGGAGGAGGAGGCCTGGCTGGCGGCCACGTGCAGCGACCACGGCTCCACCCAGGTGGGTGCCGCGGCCGCGGGTGCGCTGGCGGCGGGCGTGAAGTAAAAGGGGGCCTGCAGGCGACGCCACCCCCGGGCAAGCCACGTGGCGACCGGAGGAGCGCGAGTGAGCACGCGCAGGACGAGCGGCCGACGACACGGCCCTTGTGAGGCGGATTGCGGCAGGCGCGCCAGCCAGGCGACAGCCTCGCAGCTGCAGGCGGTGAAGCTCCTCTGGCCTTCGATTCGATCCTCACGACCGCCCGGGACCAGCAAGCTGGCCCGAGAGGAGCCCGAGCGGCGGCCAGAGGCGAGCCGAGCCGAGGCCAGCGGCGCCCGCGGCACGCGGGCGCGAGAACGAGGGGCCGCACGGTGCCCGCCGCACGCCGAGGGGTGGAGGCACCCTCGCAGGGCAAGGGAGTGCCGCACCAGAGGAGCATCGCCCACCGGGGACCAGCCCCACGACGCTGCCCTTGCCGCCACCCGTGGAGGTGCCGCCGGGGCACGAGGCGCCAGGGCAAGCCAGGGGGAGCGTGGCCGCTTGGCCTTTCCGGGCCAGTCAGGCGTGCGAGAAGCGCCAGAAAGCAGCATGCCAGCGCCCTGAGGGTGTGGAGAGGGGGGCCCAACAGGCGCCAGGGCGGGTGCGCGCGCCAGCAGGGAGTGCCAACGAGAGGCCATACGCCGAGCCAGGGCGGAGCGACCGCACGGAGGAGAAGAGAAGAGGGCCCGACATATATGTTTGCCCGCTGCCGGCGAAGTGACAGCACCGTCGCGAAGTCCTGCTGGGCCACGTGGGGGCGAGAAAAGCCACCTGACGTTGCAGGTGAGAGCGACAGCAGAAGTCCGCGGTCGGTGTGCAGTGGTTGCTTAGAGCCTGGCGGAAGAGACGGAAATGGGCCCGACCCCCCCCCCCCTCCAAACACACACACACACACACACACACATACACACACACACACACACACACAACACACACACAACACACACACACACACCATACACACCACACACACACACACACAAACACACAAACACACACACACACACACACCACACACACACACCACACACACAAACACACACACACACACACACAACACACACACACACACACACTGTTTGCGTCGGCGGCTGGGCAGAGGGTACTGGTCCGACACACACACACACACGCACACCGCTGCAAGCGCGGTGGCGGATCTTCAGCAGTCAAGAGATGAAGCCCCCAGTCTGGAGGTGTCGAAGAGCGGCTCCGCCAGCGCAGCCGTCGGCTCAGGTTTTAAGAAAAAGGGGGAGGGGAGGAGGAGCAGGAGCAGGAGGAGGAGGAGAAGGAGGATGAATGGGACAAGGGCCAGAGGAAACTTGGGATCCATCCGCGATGCTGCAATGCACCCTCTCGACACAAAAGTCCCCTTTTCCCCACGTCCCAACAATTGTTTCTCCCCACTTCGGGAAGCCCACCCACCCCGAATGACGACCGGCCAGATGGCCTGCATCTCGGAATAGGCCCCGCTTTGTGGAAAGACCCACCCGCCATCCTTCCAGCTAGGAGAACCGTAAAGAGAACCAGGACGATAAAGTTCAAGAACATGTCCAGCGATAACTACACTTTCTCTTTAAACGAGTCAAACAAAAATCGCACTCCGCCCCTGTAAGTGCTGCCTATTGTCAGAGTTCTGGCCGTAAAACGTGCGGAGATCTCATGCGAGAGCCCACTGTGAAAAGCAGCCTCCCTCCATCCGTGCAGCTCTTGCAGAATTGGGATTGTGCATTTAGACTTGAGGATGTCTCAACCGAGAGCCGCATGTTGCAAAAGAAGTGGCCTCCATCCGTGCACCCGCTGGAAACTGTTAAAGCGAATGTGCGCGGCGCCACGGCAAGAGGAGCATTTTGAAAACGACCAGTCTCCATCCATGGAGTTGTTAAAACCCTTGGAGACCGAATGTGCGCGGCACCGACACGAGAGCTGCACTCAGAGAACAAACAGCCCTCCGTCCACGTGTCGAGAGCGTTCGAGACAGTTGTTCGCAGCGCTACGGCGAGAGTCGCATTTTGAAAGCGGCTGTCCCTCCAAGCTCATCACCGTTGGAGATGTTTCCCCTTCAGGATAAGAAAAGGTAAGGAAGCCTCAAGCGAAACGCCCAGCCCGTCTACGGTCACGTTTGGAGGTGCGATGGGGGGGGCGTAATTTTGAGGAAGAGGGATGGAGGGTGAAGACGAGGAGGATGAAGAATGAGGAAGAGGGATGGAGGGATGAGGAAGAAGGATGGAGGATGAAGAGGAGGAGGGAGGAGGGAGAGGCATGAAAATGGGAGGGAGATCGCGGGGCGCCGAGCTGACGAAGGTGACCCAGGCTTTCTGGGATGCTGAGCCCAGGCGCAGATTCCCTCGTCAGGACAGAGCTTCTCCCCAGGTCGTTTCCTTATGGGCCTGGGGCCCGACAACTCAAACCTGACGCTGAGATTCACCAGTCAGGCTCTTTGCACTGAAGGGGCCATCGCGAATATTACGGATTTGGTGAAATCGTGCCGCCGATTTCGGTTGGCGGTTGTGTTTCTGGTTTCTCAGGTTCAGGATGTGTTGAAAGTTCTCCGTAAGTTGAGGTAGGCGGCCGGACTCAGCTCTAGGTGTTTCTTGATCGTGTCCCAGGTCTCCAGTTCCAGTTGGATTCCCAGGTCCCCGAGAGAAGAGATTTAGATTGGCATATAGAGATGGAAGATATATGTGTATGTGTATATATATATGTATGTACATAAAATACTAACACCCCGCCCCCCCCGGGGGGCCGCCCACCTCTGGAACATCTTCGACAAATCCCCGGTTCCGCCCTCCTGGGCCTCCCAGGGGACCTCAGGAAAGCTTCGGGACGGCCCATGACAGGCCCAATAGTGCACCAAGCGGCCTAAGACAGCCCTCCGACGGCTCTCAAGGACAACGAGAGCGCACCAGAGAGTACCGGCCCCCAAGAAGCCCCCAACATTGTCCAAGACAGGCCCAAGGAAATCCTCAAGAAGCCGAAGTCATCGAAAAACAAAAATGATAGAGACATGTATGTATGTATGTATGTATATATATGTATATGTATTGGAGGTTGGGGGGTGAGTCCGACGTCAAACGGAGACCCCCCCACCGGGAAATCGATTTCGATTTCGGGTTCGTCTCGTGCGTGCGGTGCGTGCGTGCGGGCGAGGCGAAGCTGCGTGGGCGGGCGAGAGGAAATCCTCCTGTGGCTGGGCCGCGGCCGGACCAAATGTTTCTCCTCCGGCGGCTGGTGGCCCGCGGTGTCCTGCCGGTGTCCCGCTGGTGTCCCGAAATCCTCCTTTGGCTGGGCCGCGGCTGGACCAACTGTTTCTCCTCCGGCGGCCGGTGGCCCGCGATGTCCCGCCGGTGTCCCGCTGGTGTCCCGAAATCCTCCTGCGGCTGGGCCGCGGCCGGACCAACTGATTCTACTCCAGTGGCCGTGGGTTGCGTATTTAGCATCGGCGCCTGCGGCGAGCTTTCTAATGCAAGTCGACATGCAGATCGAGATGCAGATCGAAAAGCAAATCGGCATGCACATCGATATGTCGACATGCGAATCGAGATGCAGATCGAAAAGCAGATCGACATGCACATCGATATGCAAATCCAAATGCAGATCGAAAGGCACATCGTCATGCCGTGCTGTATGCTGTGCCGCCATTGCCGCTGTCGGACCGCAGCCATTTGCCCAAGCAAAACAGGCATCGACAGAACAACAGTCACCACTGTTGCCCATGGCTGCTCCCCCCCAATCTCCTTATCACCCGCAGGGTGGTCGTATAGGTGTGTATTCATATACACATAGTTTCTTCGCGTTCGCATGTTCACCTTCGATGGGTCTAGGCTCTGGCAAAAGCCCCAAGAGAACCCCAAGATGGCTCTTTGAGTCGCCCCGAGCGGCCTGAAGGGGCTCCCACCCCGGAGGCCGCAAGCAGGCCCCTACGACACCCCGAAGAGGCCCCCGTGGAGCCTCAAGAGGAGCTAGAGCACCCCACGAAGCTCCAAAGAGAGCCTCCGGAGGCTCCCACGAGGTACCCAGGAGGTATCATCAAGAATTGCGTTTTGATGACAGCGCCAAGTCGTTTTCGGGAGAAAACGTCGAGACAGCCTAGAGGCTCCCAAAGACGGCTTCATGACAGCCCCTAGGAGCCTCCAAGAACCCTTCAAGAGACTTCCAAGGCGCCCTCAGGAGGTCCAGCCGAGTCAGGAGGAGTAAACGGAGGAGGAGGAGGAGGAGGAGGAGGAGGAGGAGGAGGAGGAGGAGGTGGAGGAGGATAGGTACAAGAGGGAGCACGTGGAGGAGGAGAAGGAGTAGGAGAAGGAGGAGAAGGAAGAGGAGGAGGATGATGATGATGAGGAGGAGGGAGAGGAGGAGGAGGAGGAGAAGGAGGAGGAGGAGGAGGAGGAGGAGGAGGGGGAGGAGGAGGAGGAGGAGGGGGAGGGAGAGGAGGAGGAGGAGGAGGAGGAGGAGGAGGAGAACGAGAAGCAAGAGGAGAAGGACGAGGCGGAGGAGGAGAAAGAGGAGCAGGAGCAGGAGCAATAGCAGGAGGAGGAGCAGGATGAAGACGAGGAGGGAGGAGGGAGGGGGAGGCTCGAAGAGTGAGGAGGGAGGAGGGAGGAGAACAGGAGCGCGAGGGAGGAGGAGGAGGAGAAGGAGGAAAAGGAATAGCAGGCATGCCGAAGGAACGGCAGCGGAGCGAGGCATGGCGGCCAGGCGTGTGTGAGAGATCGGTGCCACTCGAGATCTTGGGGCTTTGGCGCAATGCTCTTTGGCAATATGATTGTCTGGCCAGGCGAAGCATGCCAAGACACTACAACAGATTGCCAAGCAGCCTCTGGCCCACAACCCAGGCACGGTGTAGCTACTCAGTGCAACCAGGAGCTTGGGGGTGCGCTTACCCAGCATCCACTGCTTCATGACGCGTCCATCAGGATGCCCACTCCTATATGTACGATGACCATTGCGATCTGGTTCCCATCTCCATCCCGACTTGCACAGCTAAGTTGGGCTCGCGCTAGAGCCTCAGCGCGCGAAGCGCGCGCGTGGATCTAGCATATACATGATGTATATTGGCCAGCGTTGGCCCCGAAGTGTGTGTCTAGCATTATGTGGTGTGAAATATTATGTGGCGCAACCTATGTGGTACAGTATTTGTTGCGCAGCATACGTGGTGCAAGAAAGTTGTGAGGTGTATGTGGTATACTATAGATGATGCAGTCTAAGGGTGCAATACATTTGGTGCAACGTATGGTGTGCAATATATGTGGTGCAACCTACGTTGTGCAATACATGGTGTGTGCAGTCTACGCAGTACAATATATGATGTGCAACCCACGTGGTGCAATCGATGCGGACCAATATATATATATATATATATATATATATATAAGCCACTTGGTGCAAACTAAGTGGTGCAGTCTATGTGGTCCAATCGATGTTGCACACTCTATGTGGTAGAGCCTGCGTGGTACAATAGATGTGGCGCAGCTGGTTTTAACAAGCGAGTTGGCACACCCCAGGTTTGTGCAAACATTTTTTCACCCATCCACCCGCAACTTGGTTTGCAAAACCCATGCGGTGGCAATTGCGATGCATGCGCGGCGTTGGCTGGTGCATCCTTGCGGCCGCGCTAACCCAAGCACGCGCCCGCAGCGGCCGGCTAGTTTGGCGCGACCGACGCGACCGCGTTGGCGCTGACCGCTCGGCATATCCCAGTGGGCACTTCAGTGCGAGTCGTCGACTTGGGCGGCCGCGGTATCATGGCAACGTCGACAGCGGTAGATACGATGATGCTAGTAGTGGTGTCGGTGACGGTGCTGACTGCGACGACGGTGCAGCCAGTGACCGCGCCGATGTTGATCACACCGACGACGATGACGGCGTCTTCGTGTCGGCGATGACGGTTTTGGAAGGAGTTCGAACTGCGTGCGCGGCAGACGCGCGAGAGTGGCCCGCATGGTTTCAATTTGACACGGATCGTGCCACCCCGGCACGCGACCGACACGACGCGGATTGCGGCATGCGGGCGCGACGACGCGCGCGTGTGCACTTCGTCCCATTTATTGCAAGGAACGATTGCAAACGTATGACTATTGATAAACGAGTGCGCGCGCATAGTATGCGTTGCAGAGGATCGTGGGGGGGGTCGCTACTGGCTGGCTAGGGTTGTACGAAGTCATATTTGGGATGGACGGTGAGGCAGAATCGTATGTAATTTGCAATACAAAAAGAGGGGTCGATAATCCCGGGGGGGGGTAGAGGTTATTTCTTTTTTTTCAAGGGAGAATACATGTATGCTGTACGCTCCATGTGGTGCAAACGATGTTGCGCAATTCATGTGGTGCAACTAATGCTGTGCAAGCTATGAGGTGCAATCTGCTTGGTGCAGAATATGCGATCCAATCTTGGTGGTGCAGTTGCCGAGGTGCAATCTAAGGCGGCGACGGGGCGGCGACGGCGGCAACATCGCCGCCAGTCCGAAGAAACGACCCAGACGACGGGCAGCGACGAGGTGGCGACGGGGCGGCGACGGCAGCCACATAGCTGCCAGTCCGAACACACGGCCCGGACGACAGGCAGCGGCGACGGGGCGGCGACGGCGGCCACATAGCCGCCAGACCGAAGACGTTGCCCAGTTCCTTAGAGAAGAAATAACAGCCCCCAAGTGCAAGCACAGGTTGGGGAACAGAGAGAGAGAGAGAGAGAGCAAAGAGTAGAGATGCGAGAACAGAGAGCAGAGGACAGATAGTGAGGGAAGGAGTGTGGCTGTTAGAATGTCATATGTGGAGGGGAGCGTACGCTGCAGAGCGTAGATAGCAGAGAACAGAGAGAACCACAATTGCCACCCTGTGCTGTCGCCCACCAGCAAACATTATGATTGTCCGTGCGCTCAGTGCGCTGATATACGTAATTGCTATCAGGCGTTAGGCCATCGTACGGAGCATGCTGTATAAAATGTAGAACGCGGTTTCGGTCCATACACCCTGCTCCGAAAGCAATGCCTAGACCTCCCCCTAGACACAACCCAGGGCAATGTTCTGTGTTGCGCCCCGCCGTTGCGACGGATGCCCTCCCCTCTCTTGCTGTTCGACCTCGTGATTGGGGCCGATTGTCATTCCAGGTAGTTCCCTAAACAGCTTGTCTGTAAGAGCTCTGCCTGACCAGCCTTGCGCCAAGTGGGCGACGCGGGAAAACGGGGGCCGTATTCGACGACATTGGCGCGCAAGTTGCCCCCGTAATGTCGCGCGTGGGCGCCCTCGTCTCCAACGCAGCGTGCCGCGGTGGCGGCCCGCGTAAGCTGCGGCGTAAGAACGCTGCGTCACCTCGCGCAAGGCCCGGTTTTGGTCGTCGCTCA
>CAUYUJ010019772.1:122538-171460 GCA_963575745.1 Prorocentrum cordatum
CCTCCTCCTCCTCCTCCTCCTTCTCCTCCTCCTCCTCCTCTTCCTCCTCCTCCTCCTCTTCCTCCTCCTCCTCCTCCTCTTCCTCCTCCTCCTCATCATCATCAGCATCATCAGCATCATCATCAGCAGCATCATCATCATCATCATTATCATCATCATCATCATCATCATCATCATCATCATCATCATCATCATCATCATCATCATCATCATCATCATCATCATCATCGTCATCGTCATCGTCATCATCATCATCATCATCATCCTTCCTCCCCGCATAAGCTGGGGGCCCAGTGAGCAAACCGGGACGGTCGGGGAACCCAAATAGGTCGACTGCCGCCTGGAGGTCGGGATAGCAAAACCGGTGGGGGCCACCATACGAAGGTCTTTGGCGACCAACCCGAAAGCTGGCGGGCGACCCCAAACGACCAGCGGAGGCGGGGTTCCATTTTGGGGCTTGGGGTGGGTCCCCCTCAGAGGGGGGGCGATCGGGGGTTGGCGACCTGGGCTCCCCCCCTTGCTGGGTTCCCCCCCATCTCGGGGCCCCCACAAGGCACCATCCTCCGCTCGCCGCCCGGCTCAGGGGCTGGGGCCGGTAGACCTTGCGGCGGCGGCCAGTGTACCGCGTCGGAGCGCGGACGCCAATGCCGCCACCGTGGGCGGGCGACACGCGGTGGTTGAGTTCTCAGCCGCGTCTTTCGTCGGCCCTACACTCGTGCTACTTTTTTGTTGGGCTGATCCGGATAGCATAGCAGAATCCTCCTCCTCCTCCTCCTCCTCTCCTCCTCCTCCTCCTCCTCCTCCTCCTCCTCCTCCTCCTCCTCCTCCTCCTCCTCCTCTTCCTCCTCGTCCTCATCCTTCTCCCCTCTCCTCCCTTCTCCTCGGTGCCCAAGGGTCGAGGTCCGAGGATAGGGGATCGAGGATCGGGGATCGAGGATCGAGGTGCAGAAGGCCAGCCCGCTGGCCTGGCCCCCACTCTGCGCACCGCCTGGTTGCGGACAGCCCCTATCCCGCCCCCAAGTGACTCCAGCATGGGCTTCCAGCAGCCCCAGAGGTCCAGGGCATTGAAGACATCGAGACGGTTTTGTTCTCGCCGTAGGCCCCCAGAAGCCCCCGCCGGGGCCCGGGATGAAAAGCCCGCCCCTGGGAGTGGGTCGAGACTTCTGGGGACCCCGCACTGGAAAAATCCAGACGTCAGATCTTTGGTGTCCAGATTCTGCTCGAGGCACGGGCCCCTGGACCTCTCGACCCACTTCCCCGAGGGCTGGCTCCTCACCGTCCAGAGTCCTGTTTGGCCGCCCCGCGGGCCCGAGGCCAGCCCCTGGAGGCCCAGGACGGCCGGCAGCATGTGCCCCCCAGATCGCGGTCCGAGCCGCTGGGGATGCCCAGGCGTGGCGGCACAGCGACCTCCCGAGGACGCCTCCCCCGAGGAGTCCCTCCACGGCGTCGGCCCCGGGGGCCGCGGCGCACCCAGGGAGCCGACGGCCTGACGTTTCCAGTGCGGAGTCTCTCCGGAAGCCTCGACCCACTTCCCCGGACCGGCGTTTCATCTTGAGCCGTTTTCTGGCAGTCGCCCGGCGAGGGCCCCTAGAGGCCAAAAACAGTGTCTTGGCATCGCTCGGACGTGTGCGTGTTTCCTTCGGCGAGGGCCATCGAGGAGCATCCTTGATCATTTGGCGAAAGAGCCACGCACGAAACCGATTATCCCAGTGCGACCCTACCTAGGAGTTGGAGCATTTAGGAAAGCAACATCTACATCTACACCGACGGCCACATGTACATCTACACCTGCATCTACATATACATCAACATTAACAGCTAGACTCACATCTACATCTACATCTACACCTACATCGACACCTACATCTACATCTACACCTACACCCACATCTACACCTACACTACATCTACATCTACATCTACATTGTCGCATCCGTGTTGCTTTTGTTGTGCATTGCCTTTGCTGTTGCTATTGCCTTTGGTTGTGCCGTTGCCTTTGCTTGGGTTTTTGCGTTTGCTCTTGTTGTTGCGTTGTTGATTGCTGTTTGTTGTGTTGCTATGATATGATGGGCTATACTATGCTTGGCTATAATATGCTAGGATATGCTGTGCCAATGCTGCGTTAAGCTAAAGGTACGCTAAGCTAAGATAAGCTAAGCTAAGTTAAACTCAGCCAGGTTAGGCCAAGCCAAGCTAAGCTAAGCTAAACTAAGCGAAGCTAAGCTAAGATGAGATAGGCTAAGCCAAGCTAAGCTAGGCGAGGCGAGGCTAGGCTAGGCTAGGCAAAGTCAAGCTAAGCTAAGTTAAGATGATACAAGCTAAGCTAAGCTAAGCTAAAGCTAAGCTAAGCTAAGCTAAAGCTAAGCTAAGCTAAGCTGGGTGAACCCAGGGGGGCGCAACTGGGGGAACCGCGGAGCGGATACTGGGGGAACCGCCAGGGGCGCGTTCCACTGCCCAGCCCTTTAAGCACACCGAGTAAGAACCCTTCTAGGCAGAGCCTAGGTAGGGAAAAGAAAACACAGGGAATGGACGTCCGAGCGATGGCGAGGTGTGTGTGTGTGTTGATGTACATAACAGTTTTTGGTTCCAACGTCGGACCTCTGGGCGGCCAACCGTCGGACTCGGACGAGGCGCCCCCCCCTCGTCCCGAAGCCCTCGGCGGCCTCCCGGCTCTGCCCGGGGGAGCCCCCGAGAGGCAGCCCCGCTGGGGCTCTCTCGGAGGGGCCCCTCTCGCAGCCCCTGTGTGCCCCTCGCGCCGTGGCTCCGGTCGCGCGGCGTGGGGACGCCAGGGGCTCCCGAGCCCCGTGGGGCCTCCTCCTCCTCCTCATCCTCTTCCTCCTCCTCCTCCTCTCCTCCTCCTCCTCCTCCTCCTCCTCCTCCTCCTCCTCCTCCTCCTCCTCCTCCTCCTCCTTCCTCCTCCTCCCCCCCTCCTCCTCCTCCTCCTCCTCTCCCCTCCTCCTCCTCCTCCTCCTCCTCCTCCTCCTCCCCCTCCTCCCCCTCCTCCTCCTCCTTCTCCTCCCCCTCCTCTCTCTTCCTCCTCCTCCTCCTTCCTCCCTCTGCTCCTCCTCCTCCTCCTCCTCCTCCTCCTCCTCCTCATCCTCCTCCTTCTCCTCCTCCTCCTCCTCCTCCTCCGGGGTCGGAGTGGGTGGGGCTGGAGGATCGCGCCGCAGCGCCAATGCATCGGGGATGCACCGGCGACGCATCGTCGACGTCGGCGATGCATCGGCGGCGTCGGCGTGAATCAAAGTGGGCTCCACATCGAGCCGCCTCGGCGATGCGGCGCGATTCTCCGACCCCATCTACTCCGACCCCGTCTGGGAGGCCTAGAGTAAGACTCGGATACGCCGGAACTCGGGTTTGCCGACGCTTTTTGACGAGCCCGTCTTGGGTTTTGGGCGGTCCAGTGTTCGTGGGATGTGCGCGCAACGCGAGCCCGCGTCAGACTTCAGACCGGGTCTCGTCCTTGTCGTGACGGCCCCGCCAGGCCAACCCGAGTCCCCCGAGCCCGAGTCTTACGTCTCCCCGATCTCTGCTGGGCCAAGCAGGGCCCGGAGCTCCAGCGCACAGCGAAAGTCAAGCCGGCGGCGAGCCCAGGGGGGAAGCCAGCCAGAGGGTGGCCAACCCGAGTCCCCCGAGCCCGAGCCTTACGTCTCCCCGACCTCTGCTGGGCCAAGCAGGGCCCGGAGCTCCAGCGCACGGCGAAAGTCAAGCCGGCGGCGAGCCCAGGGGGGGGGAGGCCAGCCAGAGGCTGCGGGCCTGCTCGGAGGGCTCGGGAGGCCTCCCTCCAGCCTTCCCAGAGGTCCGACACAGCGAGACATCTGCACGGCCGTCGACAATCACGCTCGGAGCCCTGGGCCCCGTCTTTCTGCGTCATGTCTCGAGTTGGATCGATCTGCGAGGGTCCCACGAGGCCCGAGAAAGAGGGAAAGCGCCCGGCTCGAAGAAGTCGGGGCGCCAGGATCTCAGGGTTCGGATGGGTTGGGGAAGCCTCCTCCGAAGGCCTAGGCCTATAGACGGCTCCTCAGAAGGCTGGAGGGCTTCTGAGAAACCCCGCCGCCTTCTGAAGAGGCCTGCCCCCTCTCACTTCCCCCCTGGGCGCGCCGCTGATCAATGCGGAGGCTGCTCGTCGTTTTCGGCCTTCGGTGGGGGCCCTCGCCGGGCCCCGGGACCGTCCAAGCACGACTCAGGATGAAGAGCCGGTCCCGTGAAAAGGGTCGCGATTTCTGGGGACCCCGTAGTGGGCAGAGCAAAGCATCGGATCTCTAGGGGGGGGGGCCTCACGAGGCATTCCAGGCGGCTTCTTTTGGGGGGCGTGGGCGCGGTTCGGGCGGGAGCTGCAGGAGCGGGATGAGTCCTTCCAGAACGCCCCGAAGCGCTGTCAGCGAGCGTCCTGGAGCGCTCTGTGGAGCGGGCGCGGTGCCCGATGCGCCCTCCGGAACAGCCGGACCTCAGAGATCCCCGATTTGTCCTGGTCTTGGCATCGTCTGAATTCGGCGTCACCCCAACATATCAATATTATTCTGGGGGAACGTAAGACTCGAGTACGCCGGAACTCGGGTTTGCCGACGCTATTTGAGAAGAGCCCGTCCCGGGTCTTAACGGTCCAGTTTTCGTGGAATGCTTGCATCGCGAGCTCGCGTCAGATTTCAGACCGGGTCTCGTCCTTCTCTTGATGGCCCCGTCAGGCCAACCCGAGTCCGCCGAACCCGAGTCTTACGTCTCCCCGAAAAATTACTACGCGTGTGTAGCCCGAGAGATCTTGTAGTATCAGCTCCGTGGCGGGTGCTTTCTGGCCACACCGCTCGGGAGGCTGCACTGGGGGCCCACGCCAAAAGAAACACCCTGCTTGCCTCCACGGCGCCCCAGGTTTCTTGGGTTTCGATGGTTCTGCGATAGAGAGCGCGACGCTGCCACACCAAAAATCAATGGGCGCCCTGGGGTCTCAGTGTTGGTTTTCTTGCAAGGACCGACCTCAGCGCTGTTTAGCTTGGTTTGGGCTCTTCATGTGTTTTTCGTTTCGTTGTTCGTTGTTGTTCCGTTTCGTTGTTCGTTGTAGTTTGAACGCCCTGTTTCATCGTTCGTTTTCGTTTGGCACTGGTTTCGTTTACACGTTCGTTTTGAACGTTGGGCTTCGTTTCGTTTGTTCGCCGCAAACGACATTTCGTTTGAAACATCGCTGTGGTCGGTCCTTGGTTTCTCGCGGAAGGTTTCTTATGGATTGGCCTCCATTGTACGTACGGTCCCGCTTATGATTAAGAACCCCCCCCGAAAAGCAAGCCCAGCGTTTCTTAACCAACTTGCTGGAAAACTGGCTCAGCTTCTTGAGGGGATTGGTAGCCGTGGATCCTGGAAATGAATCGTGTGCGTTCCTGGCTCCAACAGCTGGCCCGGCCCTTCCTTCAGAAACTTCTGAAATGCTGGCCCAGCTTTCTCAATCGATAAATCTCCTGGATCGTATTTCTGACTGTGCTACAAGAGGTGTGTACTTCCCTTCCGGTCTTCCGCCTTCCCTCCCTGCCGCGGCATGCCCCTGCTGCGCTCCCCCCCCGAGTGGTGGCGGGCGCAGCTGCCTCCGCGGCCGCGCGGCCTGCCCCTGCTGCTCCCCCCCCCCCCGGCAGGACCCGGGCAAGCGGCCGCACGCGGTCAACACCCTGAGGCGCGGGCGCCGTGTTTTTGGTTTGGCTCGTTGTGTCGTTGTGTCTGTGTGGCTCCTCTCTCCATCTTCCTCTCTCTCCATCTTTCTCTCTCTCTCTCTCTCTATCCCTCTTTCTCTCTCTCTCTCTCTCTCTCCCTCTCTACCTCTCCCTCTCTCTTTCTCTTCCTCCGTCCATGAACAGCGTGACCTGCCTATCCCCCATCTCTCTGTCTTTCTCTCTCTCTCTCTCTCTCTCTATCTCTCTCTCTCTTCCACTCTCTCTCTCTCTCTCTCTCTCTATCTCTCGACGGTTACACAATGATGCCACCATGCTTCGCACTTGGTTCGGATGACTAGTTCAGGTGACCGTGCCTCTAGTCATGGCTGCATCGAACCAACGCAACGCGATGAAGCACAGCCGCGAATTTGGGTTTGGGGCATGTGCCCGCTTTGGGAATGAAAGAAAGAGTACGTATTATGAGTCACTGCATGCAGCTCAAGTTACTTGTTCTCGCCACACCGTTGCTCAGTCTGCGGTATTGCAAATGCTGTCCCCATATGTCTCGATATTGCGTTCAAGGAGCTGCAACGCAGACATACACCCCTGGACTTTCCCATCTCGATCACGAGCTACCTGATTTTGTCAATGTGTATTTACGTGTGCACATAGACATGGGTATAAATACATATACATACAGATATCGCCCGCTGTCTGTTGTATACGTCTCTTGATTTCCCTCTCTCTCTCTCTCTGTCTCTATGTCTCTGTCACTTTCGCTACAGATAGCTGTATGTATCGATGTGCGTGTGTATATATTCCCCAATCAGAGCTTGCCTCTGTAGGGGTCCTAGCGGATAAAAGGCTGAGGTGAGGTTCGCCGCCGATTCGGTGGCCGGACCCGGGTGCCCGGGTGCCCAGGTGCCCGGGTGCCCGGGTTCGCCGCCGATTCGGTGGCCAGGCCCAGGTGCCCGGGTGCCCGGGTGCCGGGGTGCCCGGGTGACGGGTGCCCGGTGCCCGGGTGGGTGCCCTGGTGCCCGGGTGCCCAGGTGCCCGGTGCCTTGTAGCCCTATAGCCTTATAGCCCTATATCCCTATCGCCCTATAGCCCTATAGTAGCCTGATAGCCCAATAGCCCTATAGCCCTATAGCCCCAAACAAATTACGATTGGGGTTTTTCTTCGGTATCATATGGTGCCATAGACAAATAGATGTGTGGATAGCCCCCCCCCGCCCCCCTGCTTGCACATAGAATTCCGCCCATGCTGAAACAAACGGTGTTATCTCATCCACACAATGTATAGATATATGTTGCTCGTGTGTGTGTGTGTGTGCACGTGTGTGTATACATGCCCCCTTCTGCCCCCAGTATCCTACATGTTGCGAAGTATGCCTCATCATGTTGTTCTTAATATGAATGGATTCGTGCGCGGTGTCTTCTTCGAAATCATGCCTCTCGCTCTTTCTGACTCTCCCAGTATATATTCCCCAATCAGAGCTTGCTTCTGTAGGGGTCCTAGCGGATTCATACGGTTAGGTTAGATTTGTCGCCGATTTTCGCTGCACGCCCGGGTGCCCAGGTGCCCGGGGGTGCTTGGGGCCCGGGTACCCGGGGAGTATGCACGTGATGTCGTTCTCTATTTTCCTGTAAATCACAGGAGCTTTCAGCGAGGTCAGAGGCATCAGAACAGGGCCTGTATCATCTAAAAAGATGTGTCTGGAAAAACCTTCAGCGGCGTTCACACGCTTAGTTGCAAGCTGCTGGACAAGCACCTGCGACTCGCCATCGTCGCATTTCACGTGAAACCACACTTGCATTGCTGCATGCATCCCGCCCGACCCCAGAAGTACGATATCACCGCGCTTGATGCGGCCGAAATCTGTCATGGCTTCGATGCTGGAGACGGCTGTCTGCGTCCCAGGGCACATGCGTTTCAACGCATTCAGCAGTTTCTGTGCTGCTTTCGTTGGGTCGACTAAGCCAGGTGAAACACGCATGGTCTTTACATCGTGCGCGTGCTGCGCAGTGAGTTGGACCATGAGAGCCTTCTCTGGCCCCTTCTTGCACATGTGGTCTTTGGCGAAACGTTTTACGTTTTTGTGCTTGCGTTCCTGGACAAAGCAACTGAGCGACCCATGGTTTTTTTCAAACATTTCTGGCAAATGGGTTGCCATATGGTGCTTATACACCCAATAGCTTTCACCATATGCGTCCTGATGGCACCGAAGATGTTTCACTATCGCTGACTCTATCTGCGCGGTCGTGACTGGAAGCCGCCGCGCCGCCGTGATGACTATGTCAACGGCATCTTGCAATGCCAGCATACTTGCGATCTGGGGGGCCACTTGATCCGATGAAGGATGCTTGGCAATTACTTGCCGAATATACCTGCACAAAACAGGCAACGCAGAGATCTCTTCTGAGGCACCTGCTTGGAGCTCACCAGTCTCCCGTACAGTTGCGGCTGAGTGGTGTTTACTCGGCCACGTCCACTTCATGAAATACTCATGCAACTCCCTTGCATCACACAAACACTTGAACTGCGCATGCCCTAAAAGTGCTTTTACTTCTCTGTCGAATATACCAGACACAAAATAAATATGCATCCAGTCAAAGCAAATGAATGACGCAGGGAGATATCGCAAACCTGGGTCCAGCGCTATGTGTTCGGGGTGGAAGTTCCATCCTTTGTGCTGTGTGATGGTCGTGTACTGCCCCTCTGAAAACTCCCCCCGCTGATATTTATCCCAATCGGGTCGAAGTCGTTCCAGGATCGCGATGATTGTCGCGTCATCGTTTCTGCGCATCTTTGACGCATCCAAGCACGCGTCTGTCACAAAGAAACCAGATACATCATATGCCAAATAATCAAACTTTCCATTCAAGACGTTGCGACATAACGCACAGGGCTTGGAACCAGCGTGCCCCTTGTTCATGTGTAGTTCCCGCAATGCCTCTTCGTCCCCTATGACGCACGGCAGCTTCGCGACGATCGTCGCGTGCGACGTTGCGTCGCCGTTCCCTGACACGTCTAATGTAACACCGCTCGTCTCAAAATTGAAACCACCGGCAGCGCAGTGCTAAGCGTGAACCACGCATCTTCGTTACCCAAGGACTCGTCGAACTCAGCGAACGACCAGTAAACAGCATCAACCCCCCGATAATCTTTCCCCTTCGCCAGGGGGTCTCGCGGTGAAATACCATCGAAATATAAAATGATGTGCCACGGCGACGCCAAGCTGCATGGGTGCTCCTGAAGTGAGCGGCGAAACATCTCCCTGACTGGAGCGCTAGCCTTGCAGCAGGAATACAAAAATGGCCCAGGACAGCACACCCAGTTCTCGAAAGTTCTACCACTGACTAAAGGCGTGTCTATGCAACGCAAGACGTTCCCATATGCGTTCGACTCTTTGGCAATGATGTTTTCGTTTGCCCTGTATTGTGAGCTCCGTGAAATATTGTCGGGCAACCCATGGTCTCGCACATATTTTAGGACACCCGACAGAGCACGCTGTGACAGGTATGAGCCCCTGTGGAGCTCCACCAGCGCCTCATCCGCCTTGCGTTTCCTGGCGGCGGACGCGGCCATGGTTTCAGCCCAAATGGCTACAGACTCGATAACGATGCCAATGCGCATCATAGGATGCATGCGTCGCGTTATGGCAGGGGCACGCTGCATGATGCATCTGAATGCAGCGAGGCGATAGATCACAACAGAAGTGCACGTTGCATATCGATGCATATGGCATGTTACGACGTCGCATCAGAAGGACATGTAGGTGCAGATTGATGCATACGAAGTGCGACGGTAGCTCGCAACAGAAAGGAGTGTTGCACATTGATGCATGCGACTTGCGATGAAAAGTTCGCAACAGACTTGTGGTTTAGACATCATGGTGCAACGTCATACAAGCAAGAGAGAGTTCGTCGATGCGGCGCCGCCCACCGCCGCGCTGCAGCTGCGATGCGAGCTCCCAGCCATGATGGTCCTCAACAACCCCCTGGCCCTCCCCCTCCCCGCGTCGAGCGCCTAACACTTGGCGTCGATCCACGCCAGCGCCGCGCTCCAAGCCTCAATGCGATTCATCGTCGCATTGCGGTCGAAGCGGACGCGGCGATCTGCCCTCCCCACAACGGCCCTGAACACCTTCTGTGAAGGCTTGTAGTTCACGTAGCCGCACCTGCACGGCGCGTTGCACTCGCACGTCGGCGGCTTGGGCAGCACGGCGGGCTTTGGCACGGCAGCTGCGGGTCGCAGCATGGCAGGGGGTCGCGCCTTCTTCATTGGCACAGCCCCCTCGGCGTCTTCGACGCCTGCCCCGCCCTCGGCGTCACCGACGCCTTCGCCAGCCGCGGAGGGGCGCTTCCTCGCCTTGGCGGTCTTGGCCTTCTTGGCGAGGAGCGCCCTGAGCTTCTCCTCCTCGTCGGTCAGGTCTGGCTCGGGCTCTCATCGCGCGGCTCATCGCGCGGCTCCTCGCGCGGCGGAAGCTTCGGCTCCTGCTGCGGCTCCTCGCGCGGCGGGAGCTTTGGCTTCGGGGGCTCCAGCTCCACGCGCGGCTGCGCAGGCGGCTCGGGCGGCCTGAGAGCCGCGGCCGCCGAGTTGGCGAAGAGCGCCGCGCACAGCGGTGCACCGAACAGGGCCTGCATGACTTGCAACTGCCCGCCAGCCGTAGGGTCTGGGGCTGTCATTGGGGGCGCTGCAGCTGCAGGCGAGGTCTTCGCCGCGCAACGCCTGCTCGACTTCCTCACGTAGTCTGGCGCGTCCGTCTGGATCTCCTCCAAGGCGGGCCCATCGTCCCTGTAAGCTGATTTCCACCACGGCTCCGCCGACATGTCCTCGATGCGGTCGAAGTTCCACACCGTGGCGCACCCAAGCGTGGACCAACCCTTGCACGTGATGGCCTTGGAGATGGCACCCTTCACCTCTCCGAGGAGCCTGAGCCAATCGCCCCCATGCCCCTTGCCGCTGCCCCACGCCACGAGCGCGGCCATCTTGCCCTTGGAGCTCTCGGAGAGCGCGTGGGCGCCGATCAGCTTGCACCGAGCGGCGACCAGGCGTATGCACGCCTTCTCACTCAGGTCGCCGCTCTTCAGCGATTTGATCTCGCTCGCCGTGAAGACCCTCGATGCAATGCTAATCTCTTGCCATTGCTTGGATCCGCCTGGCATTGACAACATGCCTGTCTTGGTCCCGACGCTCTGGCACAAGCGTGCGATGTTCTCTTGAGTCCAAGTGTTCAGCGAGTGCTCCCTGATTGTTTTCACCAAGGCTGTCGCCTCGTCAGTACTGATCTGTGACAGGTTGTTGATCTTCATGAGGAGGCTGTCGTACTGGTGCTGGGCCACGGCTGATGGGCACAGGCCACATGCGATTTGTGTCGATACCCACTCTGACATGTGCTGCAGTTCCGCGCGGAGGTTCGGAACCGTCGTCATAAGACGACAGTTCCGAACCTTCGCGCCTCGCGCCTCGCGATAGGTCGCGCCTCGCGAAAGATCGCGCCTCGCGATAGATCGCGATCGATCGCGATCGAGCCCAAATGGCTATGCGACGCGGGCCTGTGTGATCTATATTCGAAACGAGAACCCGACACCAACTGATGCCAATTTGCAATGCCCCACGCATCGAAGATTGGTTTCGGATGGCAGTGCGAGTCTACCACCTGCAACGGGTTGCATGCATCTTGGCATACATAGAACCGACGCGTATATGGCGATGTAAGTGTTGCCGCGTCGCGCATCCCCGCCAGCCCATCCTACTCGAACGAAGAGCGCAGACCACCTGCAGTTGTTATCATCATATGTATCATCATCATTCTCGTTAAGTGCGCGCGCGCTGATGCCGAGGGGACGGTCCAAGACATCATTCACAGAACTGGCGTTCTGGATTTAACCTCACCAGTCGAGAGCATCCCAAAGTCGCGATCCTCCTTATCCTCCCCCTCTTCCGCCTCATCCTTCTCATCTTCCCCTCCTCATCCTTATCCTCCTCCTCGTTGCGGCCTTGGGGCTCTATATGTGATTCCTCTTGGGGTTTTGGTGCTGCGTCACCCTACAGATATCGTGAGGCGTCGGATGATCCTATGACGCGAAAAGGCGGAAACGCATAGCACCAATGCCATTCAGAGCGCGAAGCAGTTGCGAGGGAGCGATGGGGGGGGGGGGCACGGCTTAGTAGCGTAGTAGGATGGGCAAGAGCATCAGCACCAGCAGCAACAGGAGGACAACGACGAGGAGGGACGAAGAGGGAATGATGTGATGGGGAGGACGAGGATGGGGATGAGGATGAGGATGGGGAGGGAGGGGGGAGGAGGAGGCGGAGGAGGAGGGAGGAGGAGGAGGAGGGGGAAGATGAGGAGGAGGACGAGGCACCTGCGCTATCATGCCGACATTATCATCCCAGACTCATCTTGCATTGATGCATGCAGGTTTTTTCTCTGACCCCTCCACCCGTCGCCCGTCGCCCCCACACCCCTAGCGGGCATCGCGCTCGGCGCGCGCCAGCTCAGTCTCGGCCCGAACGTGGGCCGCGCTCGCATCATCCTTGTCGAGCAGCGCGTTCATCCACGCGTCCTTGCTCTTCAAAAACGCATTGAACCTCTTCTCTGCCTATCGGGGGGGGGGGGAGGGGGGCGATCGCACGGAGGCGGGTGGGACTGGCGACACCGATGGGGCCATTGACTAAGGGGGTGGGCTCGAGAGCCCATCCCCTCCCCCCTGGCCTCGAGGGGCCCTTGTGTTGTTGTTAGTTAACAACCGCCTGCCTTCTTCTCAGCCTGCGTCTTCGCTGCTTTGGCATGCTTCAATGCCGCCTTGGCAGTCTTCACTGACCGCTGGCGTTCCTGCTTTTCATCCTGCAGCTCAAAGCGCACCTGCGCTTCCATCGCGATCGTCTTCGCTGATTTTCCCATGGACACGTGAACCACAAATGGGGACGCGTAAGCCACGCGTGAACTGGTTCGCAAAGGTGGGCGAATGAACCACAAATGCTGCTGACGGTTTGCCAAACGTTCAGCCCCGCCATCGTTGGCGACATGTAGTAAGCTGGGGGGGGGGGGGGCGCGAGAGGTGTGAACAGGAGAGGGGTCGAGATGAGGAGGCGGCTGGGGGTGGACATGCAACGGGAGTGCCCGATCACGGCGTCGATGTAGTGGGGGGGGGGTATGAGTAGGGCAGTGATGTGTGATCACATGGTTGGCACTCATGCCATGCGACCGCGTCGCAGACTACATGCGTTTTCACGCAGCCGAGTTGGTTGAGGGCTGAGAGAACGCAGCTTGTAAGCTGCGGCGCGCGCGCGTGTGTACGCGACTATGCCTGCCATGTCAGCCGACTTGAAGGCGCTGCGTGCCAAGCACCGCAAGGAGGACACGGAGCACTTCAATGAAAGGTTGGATACCCTGATCAGGCACAAGCAGCATTGCCAGAAGATGTCCAAAAAGGCGGACCGCAAGGCAGCCAGTATCTCATGCATGACATGTTGCAAGTGGTTGCAATCCATTCACGTCGAAATATATTTGCTGATTAGAGCATAAACGTTTGGGCATCACCCGATGCAGTTGTATGCATGTTCGGTTGTGTTGAAACGCATTGCAATCGGCTGCGAGTAGTTCGCGTCGAAGGGCGCACTTGTGACACTATGGGGGGGGGGGGGGAGGGGGGGGCGTTGAGGCAACGCCCAATGCAGTCGTATGCATGCGCGTTCGGTTGCGTTGACACGCAGGTATGTACTATCATGATGTCAGGGTGTGAAATTGGTTGTGTAATGGCTTGGTTTTGCGACTGCGGTCGCATGGTCTCAAGCGGTTGGGCGAACGGTCGCACTTAGCAACGGCGTGTCAACGCCACGTCTGAACCCCCGTCCATGCCCACTCGAGAAGCAGACGCTGCATACAAGAAGATGGAGAAGCTCGTGAAGAGGGCGGAGCAGGCCGCGGATTCGCTCACGATGCTCTTGGACGACGCCAAGAGGTGCAAGGGTGCGGTTGATCGGGCGAATAATCGCCTTGTGGAGGCAGGTGCTGCCGATCGTGCGCGGGGGCGCAAAGCCTTGGGTATCGGTGAATACGCCGCCTGAGTGTGGGTGTCGGGGCGTACTTAGATGGGGGCTCGTTGGGGTTGTGCGTGCATACGCATGCATGCGAGCCTTCAGGTTCTCGTTGCAGCTTTTCGCGCGATAAAGCACCCTGCGGAGAGACCGAGGGTACGAATACGAATGAGGACGAGGAGAAATAAGAATAGGATGAGGAGGGTTAGGCGGTGGAGGTGAAGGAGACGGAGAAGGAGGATGATGGGGATGAGAATGGCGAGGAGGGATAGGGAGGGGGGGGAGGAGGACGAGGATGAGGAGAAGGGGGAGGGCGAGCAGGAGGAGGAGCAGGAGGAGACGCCCCCGCCGTCGTCTCCGCCGCCGTCGAACTCGTCGCAGCCAACTCGTCGCCACCAACTCTTCGCCGCCGCCGTCGCTATCGCAGCCGCCATGGCAACTACTCCTCCTCATCTTCTTCCCCCTCCTCCCCCTCCTCCTCCTCCCCATCGTCCCCCTCTTCCTCCGCGTGCTCCTTGTCCTGCTCCTCCTCATGCTCCTCCTCCTACTCCTCCTCATCCTCGTTGTCGTTCAATCGTGGTCGTCACGGTGGCCGCCGCCCTCTCCTGCACCGCGCGCGCAGATGACGACGCAGGCGACGGCTTCGACGGCGACGACGGCGACGGCGGGAACGAGGAGGAGACACGATGAGAATGAAGAGGGTGAGAATGAGACGGAGTAAGAATGAGGAGAATGAGGATGATGAGGAGGAGAATGAGGATGAGGAAGAGGAGGCAGAGGAGGAGGAGGAGGTGGGGGAAGATGAGGAGGGTGATGAGGCGGAGGAGAAGGAGGAGGAGGAGGAGGCGGCGGCGGAGGAGGAGGAGGAGGAGGATAAAGGTAGGAGGGGGAGGATGAGGATGAGGGGGAGGATGGGCCTTCCCCTCCTCCTCCTCCTCCTCACCCCCCACCTCCTCCTCAGAATCCTCCCCCCTCTCCTTCTCCTTGTCCTCCTTCTCCCGCGCATCCTCCTCTCATCCCACTTCCCCTTATTCTCGCTCACGCCACGCTCATGCATCACTTATCAACATGATCCAGCGCAGCCGCGGGCAGCGCAGCCAAGCAGACAAGCCAATTCTAGGCACAACGTCGACCACGAGCGAGATGGAGACCCTCGAAGTTTACTCTAAACATGAGCTCAAACCCTTGGTGTCGCATGTCAGAATCTCACATGCGACAAATCTGTCGTATGTCAGAATCTTACATACGACAAATCTGTCGTATGTTAGAATATTACATACGACAACGTTGTCGTATGTAAGAATCGTACATACGACATCTCGCTCTTATAGATATCATAAGGATTCTATTAACACATCCGTCGTATGTTAGAATCTTACATACGACAACGGTGTCGTATGTCAGAATCTTACATACGACAACTTTGTCGCATGTTAGAATCTTACATACGACAACTGCGTCGTATGTTAGAATCTTACATACGACAACCCCCACCATAATAGATCATGCCCGACGGAGGAGATGCAGCGCGCGGTCTAGAATGGACTCGACGCCTGCTGCCGCGCTGGCGGCGGCACGGGCGCTCGAGGCGCAATGGCGACAGCGGCGGCTTCGGCGCCGCTTTGGTAGTGGTGTCTGGCGCTGCGGATCAGCGGCGAACTGCCGCCTCCGCCCAGATGCCGGGAGGAGGAACACATTCCATATCCAGTTATTGGCCCTCATCCTCCCCCCTCGCCCATGGTAAGAACCGTTGAAGGAGGAGGGGTGAGGGGGCCCGGTAGAACTAGATCTGTATTGTTTTCCTCCACCCAGATGCGCTAGTGCGTCCGCCTGCTCCACCTGACGTAGTCGGCCTTGCCGCGGTCCGACATCAGGTCCTGCAGCCCGTCCAGCTGCTCCTTGGTGGCAAGGGCCTTCGCCAGCCTGATGTGGCGCCCGCCGCGGGACTTCTCCTCGCGCCAGCCCTTGCCGCCGTCGTAGCCTTTATCGCCCTTGCCGCCGTCGTAGCCCTTGCCACTGTCGATGCCCTTGCCACTGTCGTAGCCTGTATCGCCACGGTCGTAGCTTGGATCACCGCCGTAGCCCGTGTCACCGTCGTAGCCCTTGCCGACGTCGTAGCCCTTGCGATCGTAGCCCTTGTCGCCCTTGCGATCGTAGCCCTTGTCGCCCTTGCGGTCGTAGTCACGGCTGTCGTAGCCACTGTTGCCGTAGTTGTCGTAGCCACGGTTGTCGTAGCCACTGTTGTCGTATCCGCGGTTGTCGTAGCCACGGTTGTTGTAACCGCGGTTGTCGTAGCCACGCTGGTAGTTGCCACTTTTGTCGTAGCCCTTGCTGTCGTAGCCTCTGTTGTCGTAGCCCTTGCTCGAGCCCTTGTCGTAGTCGCCCCAGCGCTTGCGGTCGCACCACCTGTTGTCGTAGTCATCGTCGTCGCGGTCGTACCACGAGCTGTGGCGGTCATACCACTTGGAGCTGTACGGGTCGTAGCGGCGGTCGTAGCCCTTGTCGCCCTTGCCACCGTCGTAGCCCACGTCGCCCCTGTCATCGTGGTAGCCTTTGTCGCGGCCCTTGTCGATGTCGTAGCCTTCGCCGCTGCCCTTGCCACCGCCGTAGCCCTTGCCACCGTCGGTGATGCCCTTGCCACCGTCGTAGCTGGCGTAGTCGCAGCCCGTGTCGTCGCCATCGCCGTCGCCCATGAACTCCTGCAGGCCCTGGAACGAGTTCAACTCGGGATTCAGCGCGGGCGCCATGCCCATGTCATCGAGCAAGTTGTCGGCCACGCGCGAGCGATCGTACTTCGCCAAGACCTTCGCCGTCGGCGGCGTGGTTGGCGGCCGAGGGGCCACCTTGCTGGTGGGCTGCAAGACCGCAGCCGCCGCGCGCCGCCGCTGGTTGATATCCCCCGCCGCCTCCAGGAGCAGCGTCACCGCGGTCTCGTCCGCCATGGTGCTGCTGGTTGCACTGGTGGTGCTGCTGCGGGTGGTGCTGCTGGTGGCACTGGTGGCGCTGCTGCAGCTGGCGCTGCTGCGCGTGGAGCTGCTGGATGCACTGGTGGTGCTGCTGCAGCTGGTGCTGCTGCGCGCGGAGCGCTGGTAGCTGCTGCGCGTGGACCGCTGCAGCTGGTCGCGCACTGTCGCGACCCAAGCAGCGCTCGGGCCTAAACGGCGGTGGCAACGGAGGAGGATGAGGTCGGGGAGGGATATTCACATCATAGCGTAGCATTGCATGGCATACCATAACCAACATCATGGTTCGCGGTACTGAGTTCATTGTGAGGTCGTGTGATGCTGAGTTAATTGTGAGGCTGTCTCGAGCGAACGCAGACGACGATGTTAACGCATTTCATTTTCAAGTTCGCATCCCCAAGTCAACTCTGAAACAACGCATGCATTGCTGCATGCACCCATGAGTGCACAGCGCGAAACGATTCGCGACGCAGCCACGCCCCCTCACCCGAATCGCCCCCTCACCTGAATCGCACCCCCCCCCCCCTCCCCCCATTTGCGCGCGCTGCTGTTTCTGGACCGAGGCCCCCTGGAGGACCCCTTTCTCCTCCCAGGGGGGCGCGGCCGCGCGCGGGTGGCCGCGCGCGCCGCCCGCGCCGCCATGGCGCGCCATGGCAGCGCCTCCGCGGAGGCGCTGCGCCGCCTGCAAGAGGACTGCTGGGGTGAGAGCCACAGGAGAAGGATGAAGGGGGATGAGGAGGACGAGGAGGAAGACGAGGATGATGAGGAGGAAGAGGAGGAGGAGAAGGAATAGGAGGAGGAGGAGGAGGAGGAGGAGGAGGAGGAGGAGGGGAGGAGGAGGAGGAGGAGGAGGAGGGAGGTCGGCGGATTTTCGCCCTCCATACAGGAGCTCCAGCGGGAGCGGCGGCTGACAGATAGGCTTCTCGACATCACCGAGCTCTTGATTAGGGGCTACGACGGCGATGGCAAGGGCTACGACAAAGGCTACGACAAGGGCCACGACAAAGGCTACGACAAGGGCTACGACAAAGGCTACGACACGGGCTACGACAAGGGCTACGACAGCGATGGCAAGGGCTACGACGACGGTGGCAAGGGCTACGACGATGGCAAGGGCAAGGGCTACGACGGTGGCAAGGGCAAGGGCTACGACAGTGGCAAGGGCCGCGAGAAGGACGGCAGCGGCAAGGGCCGCGACAAGGACGGCGACAGCGGCAAGGGCCACATCAGGCTGGCGAAGGAGCAGCGTGACGGGCTGCAGGACATGATGTCGGACAGCGGCAAGGCCGACGACAAGGGCGACGGCGGCACGGGCAGCGCCAAGGGCAGCTCGAGCAAGGGCTTCGACAAGGGCTACGACGGCGGCAAGGGCAGCGACAAAGGCTACGACCCGTACGGCAGCTCGAGCAAGGGCTACGACACGGTCTACGACACGGGCCACGTCAATGGCTACGACACGGGCTACGACAAGGGCTACGAAAAGGGCTACGACGATGGCAAGGGTGCTGATGGCATCGATCGCGGCTGTACAAGCTACGACGGTGGCACGGGCATCGACGACGAGGCCATGGGCTACTACGACGGTGGCAAGGGCTACGATGGTAGCAAGGGCAGCACCGACGGTGACAAGGTCTACGACGGTGGCCAGGGCCACGACGATGGCGAGGGCTACAACGGCGGCAAGAGCATTAACGACGGTGGTAAGGGCAAGGCGACGGCCCTCGACAGCGGCGGGGGCTACGACGGCGGCAAGGGCTCCGACGAGGGCAAGGGCGACATGAACGGTCATGGCCTGCTCGACGACACGGACCACGACGGATGCATGAGCATGGGCAGGGACGCCGATGTGCCGAACAGCGGCATGCGCGACGATGGCCCTCCGCATCTTGAACTGAGTTCTGTTACTGAGTCCCCGCCGCCAGCGGGGCCAGATTCGGACTGAGCACGCGAGGCAAAATTAGAATAGAGATTGGAGGGAGAGGGAAGGGGAGGTGGGAAGGCGAAGAGGGAGTGGAGCTACTGGAAGCTAAGCGTCGTCTGGCGCATCTCCCGTCGGCGAGTGAAAACAGAGGGCGGCCCATCACCTGGTGGCGAACCATCGCCTGGCGAACCATCACCTGGCGGCGAACCATCGCCTGGCGAACCATCGCCTGGTGGCGAGCCATCGCCTGGTGGCGAGCCATCGCCTGGTGGCGAGCCATCGCCTGCTGCGACTGGCGGGTCATAGTACTCCTCGGACCCATCAGCTTCAGCCTCATCACGTGCCTCGTTATCTAAGCGATCACGAAGGGATTGGGCTGCGTTGTTGATGTACGTGGGAGTCCAATCGTCCACTCGCTCCTGCAGACGCTTGCCGTCGACCACCATGAACACCGTCCTGCGACGTTTGTCGCATTTCACACCTTCCACCCCTGCTGGTGCTGACCGCAAGCGATGTGTTGCCTCTTGACTGCATGAAACCGCTGCTGCGATAGATGCAACCCGTATGTACTCAAGTCCCGTTGGCGTACATTCGACCCACACCTTCTTAGTAGCATTCAGCTCAAACAGAAGCTTCAAGGCAACTGCATCGTGATGCAAATGCTCATCACCATGGTCGCACTGGACTGCGGGCATATATATCGAGACAGTTTCTGGTAGACCACCATCCCTTTACGGCACATGTCTAGAATGCGTTCTCTTCTACGCCCTTCATCCCCTTGGGGGGGTGGTTTGCCTGGACGGTGGTTCCAAGAGGGGCTCATATATACTTCAAGATGTCCACGGATATGTCCCAATATCACGCGATGCCTCAACATGCAGGCATGGATATCACGCGACCCAAGATTGCCCAAGCTTGTCCAAGATATCACGCGATCCAAGATTGCCCAAGAAGTCTCAAGGTCAAGAGATCGATCCAAGAGTGGTCCAAGAGCGGCCTATTCACGCAAGCGAATTAAGGCATCTCCTATTCCTCCTCCTCATCCTTTTTTTGTCATCCTTATGCTCCTTCCTCCTCCCCCTTTCCCTCCTCCCATTTCTCCTCCACCATCCCCCTCTGTTTCAGCCCCTCCTCCTCGCCCCCCTCCCCCGCCACTCCACCTCATCATCCAATGTATCATCCTCCTCCTCTCCTTCCTCCTCCCCTGGTGGGAATACGCGAAGCGTCCACGATTGCGACATATCCAGAGAACTCCTATTGTTCTTAATGACGCTGGCCCTGTCGCAATCTTGCTGAAGCAATGGGTCGGCCTGCTTCAAGTGGTCCCAAATGGCCTCGGTGCAAGCGGCGTTGCGCATCTTCAAGATCTGATCGAAAAACGAATTTGTCGCCAGAGGCGATTGGCTCTTGGTGGGGTTGGGCACAGATATAAATTTTTGCAGCTGCCTATCCGCTCTCGACAGCTCCACGAAGAGCCCCCCTGCCGTATGCATCACCGCCCTCGGGACCCATGGCTCGCGATCCTTAAGGCCGCCCCCCTCGATGACCGCGCGGAGCTGCACGCTCACTGCCATCTGCAGCTGCAGTGCGTGCGCAGATGCAGCGTGCACTCGCTTGGACACAGCCAAACGCCTGCGGGCCGATGCAATGGACAATTGCAGACGAGTCCGATGCGTGTTGACGCAATGATGCAACGATTGCAGAGGAACGATACCGACGATGCTTTCATACATTTCATAAACACCCCCCCACGACACATGGTATGTGTAACCGATGCTGCCAACACGCGAGCCCCATCGCTTCCTGGCCTTCTTAGCCGCGGGCGCAGCAGGCACATCGTCTACCTTGCGCTTGGGCATGAGCGATGCCAGCTGGGCGCTAAGGACATCGCCCTTGTTGATGGCGCACTTGTTTGTCAAAATTGGTACATGCACTGATGGGGCAGCTGTAGACTTGACGGTCTTGAGCTTCATGTTGGGGGTGCCGTGCTCACCTGAATCCTGCACGAGCCAGAAGGGGATGACGAGCGAAGACGGTGCCTGCTTCAGCCCTCCAACGCCAGTGTTCGTCTCAGCCTTAGGAATCTTGATGCCACCACTGGGGGCCAACGCGATATTGAACGTCAATCCCTTGGGGTCCTTGTATGTCTTCATGAACACATGCCCACACTGAACTATATCAGTTTGCTTCTTCAAGTAGATTGCCGAAGAGAGTGGGACAAGCACCAGCTCTTCAGCCTCAAACGAACGCGTTACGGTGAGAGCACGAAGCTTAACGGGCGTAATCACGCCACTCAAGTACTTGAGACAGTTGCCGTTCTGGCTGTATACATCATCCAAGGCCAGCCTGATTTTGGCCTCCTCAATACCCCACCGGTAATCGACAGACTTGACGACGCAGAGCCAAATGAGACATGACGACGCAGAGCCAAATGAGATGAGGGAACGACGAACGAGAATTCAAAGGTGTGGGGGTGTATATGCATTCCGCATGCATTGCGACGAGGTCGCAAGACTGTCCTTCATAATCGTGGACACGACGAACTTGCCACGTAAGAAGTCGTCGATGGGGTGGCATGTCGCACCGCCCGTGGCCTGAAGCTTCAACTTCACGCCAGTCGCAGCGTCGATGGAGATCAGCTCGTAAATGTTCTCACCCAAGGTGTCGCTCGCCAAGGCGACTTTGGCGCCAACCTCAAACCCCTTGTCACTGAGCTTGTCCACTTGGTTCGACCACTTGCCCGAAGCGGTGTACTCTTTCACATCTGAGCTACGCGCCTGCCCTGTCACGGCTTTGGATGCGCTCTCGCGACCGATCTGCTTCCATGGGCTAGCAATTGCTTTGCCAACGTGCGTTGCCAACGCAGTGGTGAAGCTGACCCCGATGTCATTCAGCGTCTTGCAAGTGCCTAAGCGCTCATCGGGCTTGTTGAACACGGAATGAACTACGCGAACGTCAGTCAATCCCACGATGGTGCCGTAGGCGACCGTGTCTGCCGTGATGCCCCCACCGCATGCGATCTGTCGCACTTTCTGAAGAAATTCATCGGCCACCATTACAATCGTAGACTTCTTATCGCTCGAAAGGCGGTCACGTCGCCTGGCTTCAAAAGCACATGATGGCCATCCCTCGCGAACTTACCCGTCGCACATGTCATCGCCTTCGCGCATGCGAGCTTGAATGTCGCAGCGGCCCCCTCATGCTTGATCTGCACCTCGGCGAGAGACTTCGCCATTGAACCCGTGACCACGCACTGGGAGGCCAGCTGCCGCGAGAAGTCGCGAAGCTCGTTCAGAAAGATCGGGTTGCCGAGGCCGCCAGACAACTCCTTCACATATTTTACTAAGCCATCGGTCTCCCCAGGAAAGAGAGAGCCTGCGCGAGTCGCCTCGCGGATCACACTATCCCAATCGATCATGGTGCCACCCGTGTGGCGTCGGTTGGCAAGTGCTGCGATCTTGTACATGAGACTCATGCGAGATTCGCATCTGGCAATTTGTTGGCCTGCATTGCCAGCCTCCTGAGCAAGATTACTAATCCACGGGAACTCCTTCACGAACTCGTACCGAAAGACCTTCCACTCAATTCCTTCGTCACACGCCTTAGCGTAGTCTGGTTGAACCTCCCGTAACCTCGTCAGTGACAATTTCCCTTGGTGCGAGATTCTGTCGAAACGCTCTGGCATGACCGTGGGTACTGGAACCCCTGCGTTGATGCAACGCAAACCCATGGATGTGTGGCCGCACGCATAGGATGCGAACTTTGCATCGCAATCATACTGCGGCAGCTGGCCCGCTGAGTCCTCCATTATTTTGAAATTGAAGTTCTTGGTTGTATTGTACTCAGGCGTGCCCACTGGTGGAAGTTCCATGCAAGCTGGATTCTGGAGGGCTGAGTTCTTGAATCCATGTTTGAAGATCTTGGAAATCAAATCCATAACCTCGCTCGGAATGATTCCATCTCCGTAACGATTCTCTGTGCACACCATCATATACTTCGAGTGTATTTTTTCTACCCTCAGGCAGTCTATGCCTCTTGCAATGCTGCATACGTCTTCAAGTAATGAGACCACCGCTGCATCAGGATGCAAGTACATGTCCTTGATGGCCATCATCTTGGGGCGGACCTCCGCGATCTGCTGTTCACGGGAGGCGTTCAGCACGCCGCGTGCAGGAGGACGCCACAAGCGCCAGCAGCAATCCTCGCCCAAACGGCTGGAACCCAAACTCTAGTGACATTCAAAAACATGTGCAACAGAGGGTTGCGAATTCGAAATGATATGTTGCATTTGCAATGCACAACTTTCTTGTAACGCTCGATACAATATTCTGAATGCGTTCGCACGCAAGTCTGGATCATGATTTCCGATATGCGCGATCCCGAAAATCCAAACACATGCATGCGTTTCTGGAGGCAACATCCAAGGAAAACCCGATGCAGCAGCTCTGTTTTCAAGTAAGCATGTAAAAGTTAGCGAAGTTAGCAACTTCGCTAACTCAAGCTATCTACCTCCAAATGCACCGCCCGAGTTAGCCGACTTAGTAACATTACTAATGGTTAAAACTTACTTGCAACCTAGTTGCAACTTACGTATAACCTACTTACAACTGCTGCTAACAATTAGTAAGGCCGAGGGCCTTCAGGCGGGCGTGTCTGGGGGTGCCTTGGGGTGCTCTATAGCCCTATAGCCCTATAGTCCTAAGCCCTGTAGCCCAATAGCTTTATAGCCCTACAACTCTATAGCCCTATAGCCCTATAGCCCTATAGCCCTATAGCTCAACAGCCCTGTAGTCCTATAGCCCCCTAGCCCCATAGCCCTGATTGGGTTTTGTTCCAGGTATCATATATATATATACACATATACATATATATATATATATATATATATATATTATATATATATATATGTATATATATGTATGTTATGTATCGCTCAATAGTTTTCGCGCTCTCGCTTCTCTCTCTCTCTCTCTCTCTCTCTCTCTCTCTTCTCTCTCTCTCTCTCTCTCTCTCTCTCTATATATGTGTGTTTCACAATATCTCTCTCTCTCTATCTCTCCTTCTCTGTGTATATATATATACAAGTGTGTATACGTCCAGATGCTTCCGTCGCATCTTCCCCAGGCGGGTTGCAGATATTGTCTTCTAGTGTTCCGCCTCCCCCCTGTCTGGCACAGAGCACATCAAGCATGACAAAAAAAACATTCAAACAAGCGTGCCTTGCACAGGAAACCGCATGCAAAACAACTCCGCATTTGAGGGCGGGGAGATGACAAAGATCAAAAAGATACACTGTCCCCGCCCAGGTTACGAAGGATCCAATTTCGTTGTGGACCACCCAATAAAGGGATTCTTCTTTAAGGATTTGGTCCCAAACATCCTGCAGTGTTGGGTCTTCGATTTGAAGAGACAGCGACCCGCGTCCCTCTCCTCTCCTCTCCTCCTCCCCCTCCTCCTCCTCCTCCTCCTCCTCCTCCTCCTCCTCCTCCTCCTCCTCCTCCTCCTCCTCCTCCTCCTCCTCCTCCTCCTCCTCCTCCTCCTCGCCTCTGCCCACACACACACACCGCACACGCTTCGTGGCCCCATAGAGAGCTCCACCGAAGGCCACGCTGGCTGCGTTCGCGTGCGCCCACCGCACCCATTTCGGCATACCCCTCACACGCTTCGTGGCCACGTCGGGAGCTCCACCGAAGGCCCCAGTGGCAGGGTCTACACGCGCCCGCGCGATTCGTGTCGGCGCACCCCTCACACGTGCCGTGGCCCCATGGGGGGGGGGGGCAGAAGGCCCAGTGGCAGGGTTTTACATGCGTCCGCGCGGCCGATTGTCGGCACACCCCTCACAGGCTTCGTGGCACCATGGGCAGCCCAACCGAAGCCCCAATGGCAAGGTTTACATGCGCCCGCTCAACCAAGTTCGGCACACCCTCTCACGTTCCTAGGCCACACAGGGAACTGCACCGAAGGCACAAGTGGCAGGGTTTACATGCGTCCGCGCGACGCATGTCGGCGCACCCTTCACACGCTTTCCTGCCCATAGGGAGTTCCACCGAAAGCACCAGTAGCAGGGTCAACATGCGGCCGCGCGATCCATTTCAGCACAGCCCTCACACGCGTCTTGGCCACATAAGGGGGGCCCACCGAAGGCCCCAGCGGCAGGGTCTACACACGTCCGAGAGACCCACTGCGGCACACCCCTCACACGTTTGGTGGCCCCAAAGGGAGCCCCACCGAAGGCCCCAATGGCATGGCTTACGTGCGACCGCGCGAACCATTCCTGCATACCGCTCGCACGTTTCGTGGCCCCACATGGAGCCCCACCGAAGGTCCCAATGGCAGGTTTTACATGCGTCCGCGCGGCCCATTTCGGCGCACCCCTGACACACTTCGCGGCCACAGGGAGCTCCACCGAAAGCCCCAGCGGCAGGGTGCACATGCATCCGCGCGACCCATTTCGGCGCAGCTTCACACGCTTCGTGGTCCAATGGGGACTCAACCGACGGCACCAGCGGCAGGGGGCACAAGCCCTATGGAATTTGGCCACTTTCAGGTCGGCCGATAAACTTTGGGTCGGCGCATGGCCGAACCCGAAAGCTTATTTCGAGGAAGTCCTCTGCCGTTTGCTCATTTCCGGGTCAGCACACCGCTTGGGATTTAAAATTTGAAATTGGGAAGGGGAAACCAATCCCGCGACCCTGGGCGGGGGTTAGGCTCTGCCCTTGCATTGTACTGGACCCCCCCGGCCAAACGGGGCGCTGGGCTGCCCATCGGCGCGCCGACTCTGCCCTCGCGACATCGCCACCATCCGCCCTCGGGACCCGCGAGTCTTGTCCCGCGCGCGCCACCCCAGATGGCCGCGGCCGGCACGGTGGCGAAATTGGGGGAACTTTCAGACCGGCGCAGTACATTCATTCTATTATATACTTATATATGTATATATATATATACACATATATATATATATATGTAGAGATTGATGATGAGATCGACAGACGCAGACATGGCCATACACAGAGAGAGAGAGAGTGGTAACGGGTCCAATGGAAAGGTAATGATAACGGGTGGTAGTGATTCCCATAGATTTGTAGCCAGATCATCAGATAAGTTGTGCGTTCGACTGGACGCTATTCGCAAACCGAAAGTTGCACCCACCCGCCCCGAATTTCCTCACCAGCCGAACAGTGGTTCTACCTGTATGAAACGAAGTGTTTGGCAAAGCAAAGTGGCATGAATTACATTGTGACGGCCCGACGGCCAGTGCCGCCGACCCTGAAAGACATCGACGACGACCAGGAGGGGGAGGAGAAGGAGAAGGAGGAAGAAGAGGAGGCGGAGATAAGGAGGAGGAAAAGGAAGAGGAGAAGGAAGAGGAAAAGGACTCCCCCCTGGGCCCCCCCTCCTCCTGGGGAGGACGACCAGAGGAGGTGAATTAGATTCAAAGGCGTTTCGTTCGTTACGCGGGCAAGATGAGGGAGGGCGCAGTGCACAGCGGGCGCTGTTCCAGCCGCAAGCCCGGGACACAGCGCCCGTGTCCTCTTTACCCCGCGCGTTGGTTTGAGGCACCGACTTCCCGAACACGTTCTACGGGTGGAGGGCACAGGGTGAAATTGGAAATGCCGCTTCGATGGATTTTCGAGGCCTGAATCTGCAGAAGGCGAATCACAGGACGGATTGATCTTCGAGGTGCAAAAGCCCAGGCGAATTTCACCCCGAGCCCTCCACGCCACGAAAGTGCTCAGGACCTCGGGCCGAGCGCCCGGCGAAGTCGCCGGCCGCCCTGCACGTGCAGCCCCACGGCGGACCGCGGCCCCCTTTCGGACATGCGCGTGGAGCCACCACGCTGCCCGCGGCAGTGGCGGGCCCGCCCCCGCGAGGCCCGGACGCCGCGAGAGTCCATGGAGATCACCACGTGGCGGTCCGGAGCCCTGCTTGATGGCCCCTTCCTCGGGCCCAAGACAGTCGGGGCGCTGAAGAAGGAACCATTTTCGCTTGGGAGGGGCTCGGTGTTCCTTGAATGTTTCAAAGTTTGCCTCGGGTTTTCCTGAGGTCTTCCATCGGAAATCGAGGTTGAATGTATGGGAAAAAGGGGCCTCGCTCCTTATTTAGGGTTCCTCAGGTCAATGCCTCGACTGTACTCCTTCCGGCTGAACTCTTGGGTTTTACCCGGCTTGATGGCCCCTTCCTCGGGCCCAATGGCCCCTAACCGTTTTTGTGAGGACTTGAGATGCGTCCTATAAGCCAGCACGCGCTGCGCCGCTGCGCGCGCCCGTCCGGTCGGCGCTGCCGTGCCAGCCCGCAGTCCAGACGTGCCTGGGGCCTCGGCCGCTCGCGAGCCCCGGGCCCCCAAAATTCACCGCCTACCAAACCACCCCAGCCCAACCCGAAGGCCTCAATTTGCCCTCCATTTCTAGTGGGGGAACGTTGAAAAAACCCGTACCCCCCCCAACCCGAAATTCGGGTCAAATTCGGGTCTTCGGGTTGGGTTGGGGTGGTCTGGTAGGTAGTCACACTCCTGGTTTGAGTCGGAGGTGGACAGACCTCCTACCCTGACACGACGATGAGCGAATTGGCCGTTTTCGGTTCGCGAGAGGGCGTCGCGGCCGTCATTTTGCGGGTCTGGGTCCGTCGGTGTCGGTCTCAGGCCGTTTTCATTGAAGCGAGGTTTATTAAAGGGAGGTTTGTCCACCGCCGATTGAGCCTCAGCCCAGCCGCGTGGGCCGGGGGGCCCGCAGAGCGGTGCGGTGACCACGCCGTGTGGTGAGCCAGTGGGGATTCGGGGTGGCCGCGCGGCTTCGAGATGCGGAGCGTTCTCCGCGGACCTCGGCTGCCTCGGCACGCCCGTTATGAAGCGCGGCACGTCCCGTGCTCAAGACGTCCGTGTCAACGCGCTGCGTGTTGACTCAACGTATTGGCCCACGTGTTGGCGAACGTATCGCGTCAGACCTACGTTTTCAGTCTACGTGTTGAGCTCCGTGTCAACATGCTACGTGTTGCCTGTTGCGTATCGGGGCAGCTAAGTCGAGGACGTATCGGGCGGGGCCTCCGAGGTCCCAAAACCGTTCGGTGGCGGACCGTGTGGCCGTGCGGTGAGGTCTTCAGGGGTTCCGATGTCACCGCATGGTCTGTCACCGCACCGTTTCTGGAACCCCAAATAGACGGAAGTTCGATACGAGCATGAGAGAGTTGTGGATATGTTTCCCCCCCGTCTGAGTGCGTCCTTCTGTCAGTCGCATGGGTACAGTCAGCTAGGCATCTTCGTGTCCAGAGCTTGCCTTCGTTTCGCAGCATGCTCGCCCGAGGGGGGGCGCCAATGCCATCTCTCCCATTGCAGAGGCACCCCTTCTTCAAGCAGCAGTACCGCGACTGAGCCTGCCAGCGCGCACTGGCGGCACCCGCTCGCGGGCAGGAGTAGGCGCAAGAGAGGAAGAGGGTTTTCGGAGAGGGGGGACGAAGAGACGGAGGACGAGGAGGGGAGGAAAAGGGTGAGGGGGGAGGGAAGGGAGAGGGATGAGGATGAGGATGTAGATGGCCGGGAGGGGGAGGAGGAGAAGGGGAGGGGTGGAGTTGCGGGAGGAGAATGGAAGGAAGGGGGGAGGCATGAGGATGAGGATAAAGAGGGTCGGGCGGGGAGGAGCAGAAGGAGGGTTGGAGACTGAGGAAGAGGATGAGGAGGAGGATTGAGGAGGAATGCGAAGAGGAAGGGGGGAGGAGGCGAAGGAACTGGCAATGGCCAGATGTCGATGATGACATGCCAGGTCGAGGTGTTGCTGGCCACAAGTGGAGTTATCGTTGTCTTGAAGATGCAGTGACATAAATTGAGCTGATGCTCACGACTCAACGACGACGCATCTTTTCTTGGATCTCGAAGCTTGCCCGTGCCCATCCTCGTCCTCATTCTCCTCCTCCTCCTCGTCATTATCGTCCGTATCCTAATTCACAGTGCCTCGTCATTCTCGTCCTTAGCGTTCTACTCCTCCGTGTCCCCCCCCACTCGCAGGCTGGTCGTGCCAGCCCTGAGGTCTTCAACCCCTATGGTCGACCCCGTGGTCCGCCCGTGCCCACAGCCTCCCCTCCTCTCGCCCATCGTCTCTTTCGCGCAGGGCGGCGAGCCAGGGATGCCGCGGCAACCCGAGAAAAGAAGCTCGAGACAGAATCGGTCGTGCACACTGGAGAGGTCGAATCAGCAGGGCGGCGACGGCCGGTCTGGACACTCGGGAGGGCCTCATTTGCGCAGGGCGAGCCCGAGGCTTACCCATGGCCGAGGTTTCCCCACGGCCTTCTCCAGCTCGTCCCCGCATGCCGTTCGGCATGCGTCTTCTGCTTACCTGTTTGAAACATGTCCCTATCCCTATGTTTGGCATCACCTCACCTCGACGCCGATCTTAAGGATTCCCTCAGTTTCTGAGGGCCTATCCCTAAGATTGTCCTTGCTTTTTGCTCGCCCACCTTAGGGATAGGGATACGTTCGAGGCTGGTTATCTGCCTCGACCTGCAGTCGAGTCGGAGCTGGCGGGCAAGGCGGGCAAGGCCCCAACGCGGGGGGGCGAGGCAGGGCCCGGGCTCTCGGCCTCTTGCGGTGGCACGAGGCCGAGCCTGCCCTGCACGGGGCCGCCGCCTCGGGGCTCGCCCCCCGTTGTGGTGGCGCCGCGGCCCGCGCGCGCCCCGCATGCCGGTCTGGCCGGGTCGGCCAAGAGTCAGGAGGGGAAAAAACACACAGACACAATTAATCGTCGCTTCCCCCGAAAATATGGAAAATATGGGCAGTGGGGGTGAAGACAGACACCCAGAAAATATGGGAAAATTGGGGGAATCTTGTTATTTGTGTCTATTTATTTGTGTGTCCCAGTTCCCCTTCACAGAGAGCCGCGGCCCCCGCAGGGTCAAGAGCGGCGCGCAGCAAAGAGGGCAGCGGCTTCGCATCCCTGGGGTCAACGGCCCCGGGCGCCTCCTGACCAGCCCTGCCCTGCTTGATCCCATCCTCGAGAAGGCGTCTGCCAAGCGGCTGCGATCGTCGGGGGTGTTCATCATGAGGGTGGCTCTTCTGCTCTCCACTGCGGCGCGAGGCAGCGGGGCCACTGCGGCAGCAGCTTTGCTGGCAGGCGCCTCTTCGTGCCCACCGCGGTTCACCGGCCAGCGGCAGCGGCGCCGCGGGCCGAGCTGGCGGCCGACGCGGCGCAGCGCAGCCGCCAAGCCAAGATGGCCCCGGCGAGCAGATGGAGCTCTGCAGGCGTCGGGGCTCAAGCGGCGTCGATGCGAACGGGGGTCAGTCAGAGCATCGGATTGCTTGGAGACGGGGGTCAATGCAAGCGGGGGTCAGTCAGAGCGCCAGATCTTGCAGGATCCTGCGGAGCCAGGTTCGCACTGACCCGGGCTTGGGTGCAGGACACTGCGGGATCCTGCAAGGCCCGACTCGACTGACCCGGGTCTGGATTAACCCGGGTCTGTGGATCCCCGATGCAGGTGGTGCGGCGCAAGAGCGCCAAGTTCGAAAGACAAAAATCGGCATTAGCACACTTCCTCGGAGGTCTGCGCTTTTGTCTGGGACCTGCGTTGGACCCCACCCCCCTGGCGGCGCCTCCGGCGCCGCCCCTGGCGCGCTCCGCGCGACAGTGGTAGGCGGGTCCAGCGCCGATCAAAGAAATCTGCGGGGACCTCCGAGCGATTCTGCTTGTGTCGGTTCTTGTGTGTGTGTGTGTCGTTGCGCCCCCTCTTTCGGCCGCCTCCGCTGCCTTTTCCCCTCCCCACTGCCTGGTGGCACAGTTCGCTACAACGGTTTAGGTAGTCCTTCGCCAGCGCAGCTACTTTGCCTGGCCGCCGACGCCAAAAGGCTGTGCCATGTCTTGCTCCTCTACAGGTGCCGACCACTTCTGCCGTGGGCGCGCCCGGCCCTTCCAGGCCGGCCCCACCGCGGCCCGCGGGGCCCGCTGCAGAGGCGGGCCTCGCAGGGCCTGGCGGCGAGAGCGCCCGCTCGGGCGCGGGCGAGGAGGAGGAGGGGGAGGAGGAGGAGGAGGAGGAGGAGGAGGAGGAGGAGGAGGAGGAGGAGGAGGAGGAGGAGGAGGAGGAGGAGAGGGAACAGCAGGAGGAGGAGAGAGGGGAGGAGAGGGAGGAGGAGGAGGAGGAGGAGGAGGAGCAACAGGAGGAGGAGGAGGAGGAGGGGCAGGAGGAGGAGGAGGAGGAGGAGCAGCAGGAGGAGGACACCCTGCATTGCCACGCACTATGTCACTCCTGCCCTGTCAGGCCACTATTATGTTTTTCCCCACGCTGTATTTGCTTTAGCTGCACCTGTCCGCGGCATATCTAGTTTGCTTGCTCCGCCTGAGTCGGCGCCCTTTTTTCTTTTGATGAACGCAACAAGCTTGGCCTTAATGTTTGCCCATCATAGAAGGAAGAGGGGGAGGAGGAGGAGGAGGAGGAGGAGGAGGAGGAGGAGGAGGAGGAGGACGAGGAGGCGGAGGAGGAGGAGGAGGAGGAGGAGGAGGAGGAGGAGGAGGAGGGAAAGGTGCCCACCGCTGAAGGCAGAAGGCTTCGCCAGGCGGGGAGGAAGGACGCGACCCCGACGGCAAAAGCCGGGAGAAAGGCGGAGGAAGGAAGGGGAGGGAAGAGTGCCCGCTGCTCAAGGCATGGGGGGGGCCATCGAGGAGAGCGAGAAGGGGGATGCCTTCTGCACGAGGCAGGAGAGAGGCGAAGGAGGAAGAGAAGGGAAGGGCGCCCGCTGTTCAAAGCAGGAGGGCGGAAAGAAGGAAGAGCACCCGCTGCACAAGATAGAAGGGTCGCAGAAGGATGGAGAAATGTCCGCTGCCACTCTGTGTGGGGGGGACAGATCTGCGTCTGGATCAACTCGACAGCCCATTTGTTTGGACTTCTGCAAGTTATAATTGTTCTAGGTCAAGAGCTTGATGCTGCGAGTCAGCGTTTCGCAGGCGTGTGGTTCCCATCTTGGCGCTGTTTGGTTTGATATTGAGCACGCTGCAGTTGTGGCTGTCGATGTTGTTCGAAGTGTCGAGCTGTCTCATCGGGCTGTCGCAGCTTGACCTTCGCGATCGCATTTCCCTGATCCTCATTATCGTCGTCCTCCTCCTCCTCCCCCCCTCCTCCTCCTCTTTCTCATCACCTTCTTCCTCCACTCCCCCCTTCCTCCCCTCCACCCCTCCCCCTCCCCTTGCATGTCCACCCTAGGTGCTCCGCTTGACAGTAGCACACGCAGTGCCAGCGGCACCCAGGCAGCGGACGAGGCCGCGGTGTATGGTTGCTCGTGGGAGCGCGCAGACTAGGCCATGTGCGTTTGCAGTACAAACATGGCGACGAGACGACGAACCACGCAGGATAGTCAGTGGCCGTCTCGAAGATGCGAGTTTTGTGTTTTGGGGCTGAGTGGTACGTACCTGCTCGAGCCAGGGTTCACAGCAGCTCGAAGGCCATTCGTGCATAGATGTTGATTTCTGTTACGCATTGATGGGTATGTTCGGCCAGAGCCGTTGGAACGAGGGGTTCCGCTCACGCGAACCCGTCTCGTGACGACCGCGTGTGGAGAAGTTGGATCAAGGCGCGCAGTTGTCTCAGACATTTGGCGGCTCGATCTTCTCGGGTCATGGGCACATGGGCCCGAGCCCGTTCCCAGGGTCAGGCTTTGCATCAGGATCCGATTCTGAAGCGCCTGATTCTAAGCCAGCATGGCCGATACATCAGCATACGGTATTTGACGAGGTCCCATTCCGTCGCAGTCCCTCCCTGAGGCATGCTGACGCTCGGGGGGTGCAAAAGGTGCCCTTGGCCCAAGGTGCCCCCAGCTGGTTGCCCAGTTTGGGAGGCACATGGGAACCTCCTTGGAAAATATGGGGGCACATTTGGGCCAGGAGGCACTTCTAGCATTACATCGAGCGTGTCCCTCTACAGGAGGAAGATTCCAAACTAGTCCAACAATAGTCTGGGGACGAATATTGGATGTTTGTTCTATTATGTTTGGGCATTGCTTGCGTATGTTGTTGATGTTTCGCTCAAAATCCTCCTGCAGGGGGCATGCCCGACCTAATTATGGAAACACCCGAAGCACGCCTTGAAATTCGGAGGTTGGTAGACCTCCTACACTCACACGTCGATTAGCGAATTGGCCGTTTTCGGTTCGCGAGAGGGCGCCGCGGCCGTCACTTTTGCGGGTCCAGGTCCGTCGGTTCTGGTCCTGGGCCGTTTTCACTAAAGGGAGGTTTACTAAAGGGAGGTTTGTCCTCCGCCGAGAAGTACCAATGCCAGCGGGCCCCGAGCAGAACGCCTTGGCTCCGCGGCGGCGCGCGCAGCCCCCCGCGCCCCCATCGGGGCGTGGCCCCCTGGCTGCTGGAGTGGGGGGGGGAGAGGAGCCGAGTGCCGCAGCGCGAGCGCCACCGTTGCCATGAGTATGCAGTATGCAGGAGGAGGAGGAGGCGGAGGAGGAGGAGGAGGAGGCGGAGGAGGAGGAGGAGGCGGAGGAGGAGGAGCCGGAGGCGGCAGAGGCGGAGGAGGCGGAGGAGGAGGAGGCGGAGGAGGAGGAGGAGGAGAGGGAGGAGTCCCGAGATGTGGACAAACGTCCCAGCTCGATGTTTCAAGCATCCGAATGAGTGTCACGCCTGAACCCCCTCACCTCCACTCAGGCCCACTCGTGCCTCAATGCACTCGTGCGCCGACAAGTGCTCACGCTCAGGCTTCCCGCACCCAGACACACTCGTCCACGCTCAGATTCATTCACGCTCAGACTCGCTCGTGCTCAGATTCCAGACATACACAGACTCACTCAAACCTTGAATCACCCACTCAGACTCACTCGTATTCAGATTCGTTCGGATTCAAGAACCGATCCACTCGTACGCAGCATGGCACTTGGGCATCCCACTGGGGAGCCGACAGAGGGTGTTACCTGGGCCCGCTCGCGCCCAGATTGCAGAGATGTCTCCAGCGAAGCACTGGTCCTGGCGGCTCGGACTTCTCTCGCTCTTGAGGACCCTGTAGTCACGGCGGTGCAGCAGGCATGGTACCTGGACAGCCAGGTGGGCGGGGGAGGCGGATGAGGGGGGAGCGAGGAGGGGTAAGGAAGGAGGAGGGAGGGAGGAAAGGGAGAGGAGAAGGCGGAGGAGGAGGAGGAGGAAAGGGATGATGACGGTGAGGGGGAGGAGGATGAGTGCGACGATGACGACGACGACGACGACGACGACGACGACGACGACGACGACGACGACGACGACAAGCAGCAAGGGAAGGGCTGGGGGTGGCACGAGAGCTGCTGCATGCATGTTAGTTTCGGCCCCTCCGCTGTGCACATTCTTCGATACACGGTGGTCCCTGCCGCCGGAAGCGCTGGGACGCCCGCTTCGAGCAGCTGATCCGCTACCCCCTCCTCGCGTGCGTCCCCCGCATGCCCTGGGGCCCGGCCCAGAGTTCCGAGCGTCGCGCACGAAAGGTCAAGGGAGGGAAGACCACCCGGACCCGACAATTGACGTTCATTAAGCGGCCCTGGGCGTGTACTACACGCCCCTGCCCTGTTCGATCCCTCCTGTGGGTGCGTTTGCTACTAAACGGCTTCGCGTGCCGGGGTGATTATTAGAGGAGAGGGGAGTGGGGGTGGCTGTTCTGCTCTCTGTCTTCCCCGGGCCTGCCCGCCCGCGCTGCCCGTGCGGGGTACCTCCCGTGGCGCGCTCGTCGCCGCGGCCGGGCCGCCCTCGAAGTCCGGGCCGCAGCGTGCCCCGTGAGAGGCCGAGCTTCGGGCGCTCTTGCTCGGCCACGCGCAGAAGGGGGCCTCCTCCTCCTCCTCCTCCTCCTCCTCCTCCTCCTCCTCCTCCTCCTCTCCTCCTCCTCTCCTCCTCCTCCTCCTCCTCCTCGCCCTCCTCCTCCTCCTCCTCATCCTCCTCCTCCTCCTCCTCCTCCTCCTCCGGCAGGGGGAGGGGGGAAGGCTTCTCAGAAGCACCCCTGCTTCTCAGAAGCGGCGGGCCTTGTCTGCAGACGCGAGGCCCGCGCCTGCCCAGAAGCAGCCTCCTCCTAAGTGGGAAGCCCTCCCCCCTCCCTCCACCCCCTTGTGCGCGCCGCCTAGAGAGGCCGAACATCGGGCGCCCTTGTCGAGAGCACGGTGGCCAGGCCCCGAGCATGCTCCCGCAGAGCGGCTCCGCGGCGATACGGGTTGCACACGAAGGCAGGGGCGCGGGGGCCCGCCACGCGGGCATGTGCTCGAGCCCGAGTGCTCCCGTCCAGCTCCTCGCCCTCCTGTCCCCCGCCCTCCCCAGACATCGGGCGTCTCGACCAAAGTGGAGACTGAGGTCTTTCACAATTTTCGGCTTCTCGGGGCCCTCGCTAGGCCTCGGGACCGTCAAGAAGCGCCTCGGGGTGAAAGCCCAGTCCCGGAGGGAAGGTCGGGAGGTCGGGGGCCCGTGTCTCGAAAGATCGAGACGTCGGATGTCTTGGTCTTTCCCTCATCATCCTCGCCATCCTCCTGCTGCTCCCTCTCTGGAGTGTTTAAGCTGATGCGCTTCTGGCTCAGGGTACTTGAGTCGTTATTATGGGGCAATGTCTCCCCTCCCGGGCAATGTGTTCATGGGGCAGGGCCGTCGCAATGGTTAGCGGAGCAGGCCCCGCAAAATCCGATAGTAATCAGGGCGTCGATGTTACGAGGGCGGCATCCGACGAGGAAAGCACACCTCGCGTTTCGACTATGACGATGCGTTCCCCGACTTCGCGTTCCCAGTTGCAAGGCCGAAGGTCGTTCCCCGACGTGACGTTGGCGAGCGTGCCATCGGTAGTTCGGCAAAGTGGACGGCAAGGGCAGCTAGGAAATCCTGTCGTCAAAATGGTTGGAGGAGTCGGAGCCCATGTGTTTCATCATGTCTGGTGTGAAAGCGTAACCGACAAGTTTACCAATTTTGAGCGGATTGGTACGGGCTCGTCAAGCGTTGTTTACCGAGCGATGAGGTTGTCTGACGACAGGAGCGTCGTCATTAAGGCACTGCGCCGCTGTAGTCCAGACGAGGTGGTTTTAGCGAAGCATGAATTCAACATCCTCAACCAGTTGAAGCATCCCAACATTACCATCGCTTTGGATTCACTGCGCTTGCGCCGCATCTGCCGACACCCTGACAGCGTCGACCTGGATTCAGGGTCCGGCACTGGGGTCCAGCAGGCCTTGCACACAGAGACCGCACATTGGAGTTCGGGGCTTCCGCTCGCGCGAGCCCACAGCAAGCCGCACACGTGGGCAGGGCCAGCATCGGGGCGAGCAGCCGTCCTTGCGCTCATCCGCCTCCCGTGGACCCTCTCCTCCTGTCCGAGCGTTGGGACGAGGAGGAGGATAAAGGATTAGGAGAAGGATTAGGATTAGGAAGAGGAGGAGGAGGAGGATTAGGAAGAGGAGGAGGATAAAGGAGGAGGGTTGGGAGGGGCTGGGATGAGGATAAACCGTTTCAGAGCGCCCTGGGACGCTCTCAGAGCGTTCCGGGACGCTCCGAGAATGCCGCGGCGCCCAGGGCCTCCTCCAGAGCCGCCAGATCTCAGAGGTGCCCGATTCGTCCTCACGCGATGTTATCCTCGTCCTGGCTTCGTCTCTCGGCGGCGAGCGAGGGGGGGAATTGAGAAGGGGCGGGCCTTCTCAGAAGTCTCGGAAGTTCCGCGGCCTTCTGAGAAGTTTCCTGAGCCTTCCCCGAAGACAGAAAAAACTTCTCAGAAGGCGCGAGGGCTTCTGAGAAGTCCCGCCGCCTTCTGAGAAGGCCTTCTCCTTCTCATTTCCCCCCCTCGCCCGCCGCCTAGTCCCTCAAGGGAAGAAAGACCACCCGGACCAGACAACCTGCATTTACGAAACGGCCTTGGGCGTTTACTAGACAGCCCTGCCCTGTGTACTTCCTTCTTGGGGCGCGTTTCCTGGACGACTTCGCGTGTCGGGGTAATTATTCTGGGGGGGATGTTTCGACCTCTAGTCTTAAACCATGAGTTCGGATGCAACTCCTGGGAGGTCAAATCCTGATCTTCCCCTGGTCCGAAATCCGGCTTAATCCGGTTTAATCCTGCTCAATCCCGTTCAATCCCGCTGAATCCGGCTTAATCCCGCTTAATCCGAGGCCCACTCCGGCGTAACAGCTGTTTGAAAAAAAAACACACGCACACACACACAGCTGTGTGAAAAAACACACCTGTGTGAAAAAAGACACCAAATGTGTGAAAATACACACCTGTGTTTTGTCACAAAGTTGTGTGTTTGTCACACCAAATGGGGCTGAGTCCTCCTCAAACTTTCCGACGAAAGAACCTCCCAGCAGTTGCCTCCTGGCCTCCCCGGGGGCAGCTCTGCGCCCCGGGGCCGTTCCGGTGGCCCCCCGCCCGGGGGGGGGGCTCTCCGGCGTCCTGTGGGCCAGCTCGGGGAGAGAGGCTTTCCAATAGAATCCCTCTGTTGTGCTTTCCAGAGGATTCCTGTTGTGAGGCTCAATCCCTTTGTGGCGTTTTCCAAAGGATCTTGTTGTGAGGCTTTGAATTACAATCTCCTTTTGGTGCTTTCCACAAGATTCCTGCTGTGAGGCTTTCCAATAGAATCCCTTTGTTGTGCTTTCCAGAGGATTCCTGCTGTGAGGTTGTCCAATAGAATCCCTTACGGGGGCGGGCGCCAGCGCGCGAAGGTCGGAGGTCGGAGCCTGCCTCGCCCGAAGCTGTCCTCATCCTGGCTTTAACTCGGGCCCGTCCCTCTACAGGAGGAATACTCAAGAATAGTCAAAGAATAGTCTGGGGCTGATGTTTAAGCATTATTTCACCGTTTTGGAGTATTTTTTGAGTATTGATTATTTTTCGTCGAAAATCCCCCTGTAGGGGGACACGCCCGACTTAATCCTGGCTTCATCTTGGTCGGGGGTGGACAGACCTCCTACCCTGACGCGTCGATTAGCGAATTGGCCGCGTTCGGTTCGCGAGAGGGCGTCGCGGCCGTCGCTTTTGCGGGTCCAGGTCCGTCGGTTCTGGTCCTGGGCCGTTTTCACTACAGGGAGGTTTACTAAAGGGAGGTTTGTCCACCGCCGACTTGGGGGGCGGGGGCCGCGCCAACGGTGGTTGGGTTAAGTCTGGCCTGTTCCTCTACAGGAGGAATCTTCAAAAATAGTCATCAAATAGTCTGGGGACCATCTTTTAGCATATGTGTTCCGTGCTTGGGGTCGTTTTTGGGGTATTGTCAATCTTTCGCCCAAAATCCCCCTGCAGGGGGACAGGCCCGACCTAAGGGTAGGGGGAGGGGGAAGGCTTTTTCAGAAGGTGGCCGCTCCTTAGAAGGCGCAGGCCTTGTCTTCCGACGAAGGCATCTATACACCACCACCGTGCCAGGCCAGGGCCATTCTGGGCCCCAGGATGATGTATAGACCCTCTTGGCCTCGGCCAGGAGGGCGTATACACCATCCTGGGGCCCAGGATGGCCCTGCCTTGGCACGGTGGTGGTGTATAGATGCCTTCTGCGAATGTCTATGGATGCAAGGCCGGCGCCTTCCAAGAAGCGGCCCCCTCCCAAGAAGTGTCCCCCTCCCCCCAACCCATGGAGCGCGCCGCCGAGTCCTGGCTTCGTTTTAGGAGGGGGGGGAGGGAGGAGGAGGAGGAGGATCGAGGAGGATCGAGGAGGAGGAAGACTGAGGAGGAGGAGGAGGAGGGCAATGATGAGGGGGGGATGAGGAGGAGTACCAGTGCAAGTCCAAGATTCATCAGCGATGCTGGAATACACCCTCCCTCCAAGATCCCCCTTCATAGGCCCCTACAAGGGTTCATTTCCATTGAGGGAAGTGCCCCGCTGGGGTACAACCATGTAGCGCACCAAAACACCATGCACATGTTCAACGTCAAGAGTCAACATGGCTATTGCGACTCGACGATCCTGAACCGTGCCAGAACACCATTCCTGGGACTGCAACACCGCGAATTAACGTAACCCTTGCGCCCTGACAGTCCTGAATCGCTCCGAACACCAGTTCGGAAAGGTTAAGTATGATGATACGCAAAACTCTTACAAGTTCTTTTAAACGAATGTGCGCGGCGCTGAGGCGAGAGCCACAGTTTGAAAAGGAACCGCCTTCAGTCCGTGAAAGTCTTGCAACTGTTTGAAAGGAATGTGCGCGGCGCTAAGGCGAGCCACATGTTGAAAAAGAACCGCCCTCAGTCCGTAAAAGCCTTGCGAGTGTTTGAAACGAACGTGCGCGGCGCTAAGGCGAGAACCACGTTTTCAAAACGACCCGCCCTCAACCCGCAAAACTCTTGCAAAATGTTTAAGACGAATGTGCGCGGCGCCAAGGCGAGAGCCACATGTTGGAAGCGACCCGCCCTCCCTTTGTGAAAATGGTGACAGTTTTTAGCGTCGTGGCGGCCTCGGGTACAGTCGGGGCCCTGAAGAAGGAACCCTTTTCGTTGGGGAGGGGCTCCGCGTTCCTTGAGTGTTTCACAGCTTGCCTCAGGCTTTCCTTATGTTTCCGACAGGAAATCGAAGGTTAACTTGTGGAAAAAAAGGGGCCTCGTTCCTTAGTTAGGGTTCCCTAGGTCAACGCCCCGACTGTAGAGGGGGAGGTGGGCCTGGCCAGGGCGGGCCCTCCGTCTCCGAGGCGGCCCAGCAGGCGCCCCAAGGGGGGCTCCAGGACATGCCCCAGTGGCCATGGCAGGTCCTCCCCCCTCTTCCTCCTCCTCCCCCTCCTCCTCCTTCTCCTCTTCTCCTCCTCCTCCTTCTCTTGATCCTCCTCCTCCTTCTCCTCCTCCTCCTCCTCCTCCTCCTCCTCCTCCCCCTCTCCCTCCCCTCCTCCTCCTCCTCTTCATCCTCATCCTAATCCTCATCCTCATCCTCATCCTCATCCTCCTCTTCCTCTCTCCTCATCCTTCTCCTTCTCCCTCCTCCCCCTCCTCCTCGACGACTCGGTAATGCTGACAGTGTCGAGCGCCTCCTCCTCCTCCTCCCCTCCTCCTCCTCCTCCTCCTCCTCCTCCTCTTCCTCCTCCTCCTCCTCCTCCGCCTCCTCCTCGTCATCCTCGAGCTTCCCGAAAAACACTCGACCACCAGTCGCGCCTCTGCTGATCTCGCTCTCCACCCTGGGCGTCGCCACGTCGGCTGGCCTTCCCGGCCTGAGTCTCATCACGAGCTCCGCCAACTGTTCCGAGCGGAGCCGGCCGTTCGCCACGGGCGCTCCGGGCGGCTGCGGATTGTCGTCGGCACTTGGATCGGCCGTCAGGACAACCATCGGGAGAAACATTGGGACACCCATCGGGACAATCAGCAGGGCAGCCACCCGGACACTCGCGGGATAAGCGCGGGACGATTTCGGGCACCCGTTGGCGCACGGGGGCCCGATGCCTTTGGGCGTGGCCTGGGCCCAGCTAGGGCAGGAGCTCGCGGCGCTGCTGCGCCTCGCAGGTGCGGCACGAGCAGAAGCAGAAGCCGAGTTGACGGGCGGGCGACCCCGTGCTACAGACAAGACGCTACAGTGCGGACCGTTTGGGGCTCAGAAGGATCGGGTTTTCGCGTCGTTCCTTAGAGCAGAGCCTGCATGCTGCCCAGGCCCGCCGTGGCCCGAAAGGCCCATTCGCTCCTTGGATGCGTTCCTGATGGTAGCACGATGACTGCACCTGGACATCGGCCCCCAGATCCCGACCCGTGATCCAGATGCCTCGAAGCGATCCCGCAGACACGTGAACCCGCGGATGCGGGCCCGTGGGAGGCATCCGCGCCGAACAGCGGCGGAGCGCACTCGTGTCCCGCGGGGTCGCGGCCGAGGGTCTCGACAGCGAGGGCGATGTGTCTGTCGCCCACGGGAGGCCCCAGAGGAGGAAAAGGTACCCATGTTGCCTGTGTGGGCCTCCTGGGGTGACCTCGTCGCCACCGCTGGATCCGCCTCGAAGTTCTGGTCAGAGCGCACCCCAGGAGAGGTCTGGGGAGTGGCGGTATCGGGACCTCCCGGTTCCCCCAAGACCCCGCGTCGAACGCGCAGCTCTCCCCCGCGAGAGAAGCAGCAAGGAGCGAGGTGGTCTCACACGCCCTTGCCCCAATGGGTCGTCGCATTTTCTGGAGTCGCCATCGTACGTGGCAGTGGTGCTGGAGGACATCGCGGGCCGCAGCTTGCACTCGGTGGTGCGCTCCACCTGTGCGGGCCGCCTTGGCGAGCTGGGCGCCATGCGCCTGTTCGTTCAAGCGGTAGCCGCCTTGGCCTACCTGCACGGAAGACGTTTTGTCCACCGCGACCTGAAGCCCACCAACTGCCTCGTTTCGAAGGAGGACTTCCTGAAGCTAATCGACTTCAACGTCGCTTCCAGCACCGAGACGGGCGAGCTCCTGACCCCAACGGGGACGAAGGAGTTCCGTGCCCCAGAGGCCCTGCACGGGCCGTACACGCCGCTGGCGGACATCTGGTCCCTTGGCCTGTGCCTGCGCTTCATGCTGCACGGCGGAAAGGCCCCGCGTAGCTCCGACGACGGGCCGACAGCGACCTCCGAGGCCTCCTGGGCGAGGATGGAGGAGGCGGAGGAGGAGGAGGAGGAGGCGGAGGACAAATGGAGGGAGGAGGAGGACAGGTGGAGGGAGGAGAAGGAGGAGGAGGAGGAGGACGAAGAGGAGGAGGAGGAGGAGGAGGAGGAGGAGGAGGTGGGGAGGAGGAGGAGGAGAGGAGGAGGAGGAGGAGGAGGGGAGGGGAGGAGGAGGAGGAGGGGAGGAGGAGGAGGGAGGGGAGGAGGAGGAGGAGAAGGAGGAGGAGGAGGAGGAGGACTAGGAGGAGGAGGAGGAGGAGGAGGAGGAGGAGGAGGACGAGGAGGAGGACGAGGAGGACAGGCGTCCGTCGCGACGGCCTCGGGCGACGCCTCCGACGGCAGCTCCGACGGCGGCGGCGGCCCCTCGAGGGGCCCCCGCGGGCGCGCGGCGACCGCCCAGCCTTGCGGCGCGTGGGGCGACAGCAGGTGGGCCCTGCGGCGGTGCCTCCACCAAGACTGGCGGGAGCGGGCGACTGCCCAGGATCGGCGGTCGAAGCTGCACCCACCGGCGGCTGCAACCTTCGACCGTATCGGGTTCGAGGCGGAACGTCTTCGGAGGCTTTCGTCTATGCTCGGCGGCGCTCTGGCCTCGGGGCGCCTTCCAGCGGCTGCGCCTCGCCGGGAGCTCCCCAGGAGTGCCCGGATCGTCCTGAACGGCCGCGGGAGGTCCGAGTTAGGACCTGAAAATTACCAGGCGCCTTCCTACTTCAAGGATCAAGCGGTGTCCCTCTTCCTTCGTCTTCAGGGGCGGGCGGAGATCAAATCTACTTCCAATGCATTCCTTCTTAACGAGTCTACCCACTTCTTCCGACGGACGGATACCCCCTACCCCATACCCCCTACCCCTGCTGCCGCCTCCAGCCCTGGACGCCAAAGGGGGCAGGGCACTGATGAAAACCTAGCCTCCGGAGGCCTGATCTTTGCCCATGCCGCTGCCGCACACCCTGGCCTCTCGATGGGTTTGGGGCGTGCGCGGGGGACTGGGGAAAGACACTGATCGCCCACAGGAGCTCCTCGCGGGCGCATCCAGCTGGCTCGCCGGTCGCTGAGCCCGGCGACCAAGCTCAAAGAGCGCCCTGGGATGTCCGCGCGTTTGTTTGCATTTAAGTTGCGCAGGGTGAGTCGGCTTCGCGTGCCAGAGCATGGAAGCACCCACAGCACTGCACGCCGACTTCGAGGCGTGAAGACGCTGCTGTCCATGACTCAAACTATCCGAGCCCAGAGTGCACACATACCCGCCGCATGAGGAATTGACGCCCTCAGGCTCTCATCAGGCAATGAATATGGATATTCTCGGGCTCCAGTGGGGCCCGCGGATATCTATATCCACTGCCTCTTGGTGTTCCAAGATATCGGTTCCCCAAGCGGTGGATGTGTGCAAATTCTGGTTTCGAACATCACCTACCTCGCAGTGTCCTCGCCAAAGGCGGGGCGACCGTTCGTTTCTCTCAGGTTCTGACAGTCTGGTATTGGCATGGATTTTGACGCCCCAAATCGGGGCCTCCTATGAGCCCGCCCAGGGACGTAAGGACTGGCTTGTGATTCGACGTCTTGCTTCACATTACTGCGCATTACGCTCGGGAACTTTTGAACAACGGGTCACTCCGCTGGTTTTGGTCCACCACGCGGTGATGCGACACGCTATCCACCCCAGTCCCAAAGCGTCAACGTCCCAAACATTTCCGAGACTCACGCCCCGCGGAGCAGAGCGACACGCTATCCGCTTGCAGGGCATGGCGTGTCGCCAGGGCCGCCGCGGTGACACGCTATCCAAAAGTTCCTGACCGTAGCCCCCGTCCATCTTCGCCCCCTCATTGGGCAGAGGAGGTGGAGGGGGAACAGGCGGCAGCTCACCAGGGCCAGCGCAGGGCGCGTCAGGAAACTGCTGCGTGCTCCGCAGAGGACGTCCTTTGCCCTCCCCCAGTCCATGTTCTCCTCCGCCCGCCTCCCCTTCCTTCCCGCTCAGGAGAAGGAGGAGGAAGAAGAGAAAGAGGACCAGAGCAAGCCCAATGCATCAACGATGCTGCAGTACACCATCCTGTCCCAAAGCTCATCCTCTCACATAAAGCCAGGCAGGCACTCCTCCTTACTGCGGGAAGCACCCCCTTGAAAGACTAGCGTCCCATGTCCCTGGCATTCAGGCGGGCTCCGCTTTGATCCGGAATTGGCTTCCATCCGTTGCAAAGGGCTCACTCGTGCACAGACGTCTCAGCGGATCCTCCATAGTGGGTGCACGCGAAGACGTGTCAAGGGAAGGGCCCATGTTGAAAAGGAGCAACCCTTCACCCGTGCAAGTGTTTTACACTCAGTCGTTTTGGGCCACGTTCCCCTAACAGTGTTTGCACTTAGGTGTTCTCACTTGGCTTAACCATCTCGGGGTAACTGGCGGCTTTTGCGGGCGGTGTCGCCCGCCGCCGCCGTCGCCGTCGCCGTCGCCGCCGCTCGGGGCGAGTGGCCGTTTTTGCGGGCGGTGCCGCCCGTCGCTGCCGTCGCCGTCGCCGTCGCCGTCGCCGCCGCGCGGGGCGAGTGGCGGCTTTTGCGGGCGGTGCCGCCCGTCGCCGCCGTCGCCGTCGCATACATTATTTCTCTTAAAAAGAAAACAGAGCCTACCCCCCCCGGATTATCACCTCCCCTTTTCGTATTGCAATTTACATACGATTCTGCCCCACCGTCCTTCCTAAGTAAGAACTCGTACCATCCCAGGGGAACCGGTATCGCCCCCCCACCCCGCCATCCTTTGCAAAATATACGAATGCGCGCGCATTCGATGATCAAAAATCAGACGTTGTCCAAAATCCCTCTTACAAAAATGAGACGCAGTGCGCACGCGCGCGTCGTGGCGCGCTCATGCCGAAATCTGTCAAAACCTTCGGCCCTTCAAGGATTTCAAAATCGAATGCCCAACAAGAATACAAAAACGAACGATTTCGCAACACAGATTTTCAAAAAAAAAAAAAAAAAACAAAAAAAAAAAAAAAACTTGCGCGCGCGCTCTTGCGAATTCTTAGGAGGAAACAATCGTCTGTCAACATGGGTCCACAAGTGCTACAAAGGGCTTTGCGCGCGCATGTAGAAATCGTTCGCGCGCTGCGTTCGCGCGCCCTTGCGCGCGTGCTGGAGTGGTACGACCCGTGCCAAATGTCACCATGCGGGCCGCCCTCGCGCGTCTGCCGGGCGCGCATGTCGAACTCATTCCAAAACGTTTTCCACCGACGCGACGACGCCGTCATCGTCGCCGGCGTTATCAGCATCGGCGCCATCATTGGTTGACCCGTCGTCGCTGACTGCATCGTCACCAGCATCGTTGCTATCATCATCATCATCATCATCATCATCATCAGCATCACCATCACCATCATCATCAGCATTATCATCATCGTGCCTACCATTGTCGATGTTGCCATGATACCGCGCCCGCCCAAGTCGCTGACTCGCAGTGAAGTGCCCGCTGGGATGTGCCGAGCGGTCAGTGCCACCGCGTTCGCGTCGGACGCGCCAGACTGGTTGGCCGCTGCGCGCGCGAGCATGCGCGGGCTAGCGCGGCCGCAGAGATGCTCCAGCCAACACCAAGCACTCGTCGCAATCGCTTCCGCATGGGTTTTGCAAACCAAGTTCCAAGTGGGCGGGCGAAGTTTCACGAAAACCATAGCTTGTTCAAAATACGTTTAACATGTTTTACAAAGGGACAAAGTGCACGCGCGCGCGTCGTCGCGCGCGCATATCGAAATCCATCAAGAACCTTCGGTTTCGTAGCGATTTCCAAACCGAGCGCCAAAAACAACAACAACAACAACAACAACAACAACAACAACAATCATTTAAGACTGGGGACACTCCGTTCTCACCAGTGCCAGGGTTTTCATAGGAGGCGGGCAATACCCCCACTTTGTGGGGGGGGCGGTTCAAGCTCTACCAAATTTCCATACGACTCTTCGTTTTTGATTTTTTTTTTTTCTTTTTTTTTTCTCGCACCACCCCCACCCAGCTTCCCGCCCTATGACGTTCGACACTTCACTTCGTGGGTGGGCCTGCGGACGGACCGTGGCTACTAGTCAGGCCCCCGCGGCCGACGACGACGGCGTGCGCACCCACACAGGCCGCCCACCAGCCACCTGCTGGTATCACAATGAGCGCGAAAAAAAAAAGAATGTGTCCCGCATGGTATTATTTGACAGGGATGATGGCCCTGGCAGGTGCGCAACCGTTGTCGCAGAAGTTCGAAAAAGTTGCTCGCAAAAGCCCGTTTGACAGAAATGTTTAAAAAGTGTTGGTTTTCCTACGAATCCGCAAGAGCGCGCGGGATGAGATTTTGACATTTGTTTGTTGAAAAACCATTGGTTTTTGGATGTTTTTATGTTAAAATCGCTCCGAACACTAAGCTTTTGGAAGGATTTCGTCTTGCGCGCGCGAATGTCCACTTTACATTATTTTTTGCAAGGGATTCTTGAAATTTGATTATATTAGAACAAGAAATGTCATTTTATAGTGTTTTTTGCAAGGGAAAACGGATTACAACAAAACAACCGGATCTGGATCACATCGTTTTACTTGAGGCTTCCTCACGAAAATGATGAAAATGTGGCTGCGGCCTAGGCGCGGCGAGGGGGGCGTGCACCAGGGGGCCCAACAATAATTATTCTTTAGAATAAATAATGTTCAACAACAATTACTGGCACGTGGGGACGCACCGTTCTCACCAGTGCCAGGGTTTTCATAGGAGGCGGGCAATACCCCCACTTTGTGGGGGGGGCGGTTCAAGCTCTACCAAATTTCCAAACGACTCTTCGCCACCACCCACACCCAGCTTCCCGCCCTATGACGTTCGGACACTTCACTTCGTGGCAGGCGGACGACCGTGGCTACTATTCAGGGCCCCGCGGCCGACGACGACGGCGTGCGCGCGCGAAGAAAAAACGAATGTGTCCCGCATGGTATTATTTGACAGGGATGATGGCCCTGGCAGGTGCGCAACGGTTGTTGCAGAAGTTCGAAAAAGTTGCTCGCAAAAGCCCGTTTGACAGAAATGTTTAAAAAGTGTTGGGTTTCCTACGAATCCGCAAGAGCGCGCGGGATGAAATTTTGACAATTTTTTTTGAAAAAAAAAACATTGGTTTTTTATGTTTTTATGTTAAAATCGCTACGAAAACTAAGGTTTTGGAAGGATTTCGTCTTGCGCGCGCGAATGTCCACTTTACCTTATTTGTTGCAAGGGATTCTTGAAGTTTGGTTATGTTAGAACAAGAAATGTCCACTTTAGTTTTTTTTTTTGCAAGGGAAAACCGATCGTAACAACACAACCGGATCCGGACCAACCCGTTTTGCCTGAGACTTCCTCACGAAAATGATGAAAATGAGGCTGCGGCCTAGGCGCGGCGGGGGGGTCGCGCACCAGGGGCCCCAACAATAATTATTCTTTAGAAGTAATAATGTTCAACAACAACAACAACAAAAGTGTCGAAGCATCCGTTTCCAGAGAAACAAATACGAGTTCTTACAACCCATAGGTTTTACAACAGACGCATGGAATTCTGCCAAACAGGCCTTTCGCGCCGCATGCCGACATCATTCGCACGCCCTTGCGCGCGCGCCGGGGGCGGGGGGGGGCACGACCCGCGCGAAACAATGCCAAGCGGGCGAGACACTCTCGCGCGCCGGCCGCGCGCGCACGTCGAACACTTTCCAAAATCTTCGTCACCGACGCGAGGACACCGTCACCGTCGTCGGCGCGATCAGCATCGGTGCTCGCGCTGGCCGCGCCTTCGTCGTTGTCAACATTGCCACCGGCATCGCTACTATCATCATCGCGTCTACCGTCGTCGACGTTGCCATGATACCGCCCCCGCCCAAGTCGCCAACTCGCAGTGAAGTGCCCGCTGGGATGTGCCCAGCGGCCAGCGCCACCGCGGCCGCGTCGGTCGCGCCAAACTAGCTGGCCGCTGCGCGCGCTTGGGTTGACGCGGCCGCAGACATGCACCAGCCAACGCCAAGCATGCATCGCAATCGCCACCGCATTGGTTTTGCAAACCAAGTTGCGGGTGGGCGGGCGGGATGCGCGCAAGAGCGTGGGATGCATCAATCCGTTTGGCACAACCAATTGCACCACACAGATTGCACCGCATATATTGCATTTCATAGCTGCCTCGCGCAAGTTGCACCGCGTATATTGCACCACATATATGTTCTTGTAGGCTCTACCCCCACCCCTCCCACCCCCTGGGATTATCACCTCCCCTTTTCGTATTGCAATGTATATGCGATTCTGCCCCGTCGCACATCTTAAATATGAACTTACACCACCCCAGGGGGGCGGCATCCCCCCCCGTCATCCTCGGCAAGCAATACTATGCGCGCACACTCGGCGATCAAAAACCATAAGTTGTCCAGAGTTTTTCCTTCCTTGCAACAACAAAAAAAAAACGAGACGAAGGGGGCGACGCGCGCACGCGCCGAAATCCTTCAAAAACCTTCGGTGTCGCAAGGATTTGAAAATCGGGTGCATCTGAAGAAACATCGGGTTTCGCAACGCGGTTTTTCAAAAAAGGATTGCGCGCCCTTTCTAATTTTTTAACAAAAGCATCGGCTTGTCAAAATGTTCCGACAATGCTACCAAACCGGCTTCGCGCGCGCATGTCGAGATCGCTCGAACGCCCTTGCGCGCGCGCCGTCGCGAGAATCCGCTGCAAAAAACGGGGCGAAGTGCACGCGCGCGCGCGCCGGAACGTGCCAAGAACCTTTGGTTCCGCAGCGATTTCAAAGCCGAGTACCCAAAACACATACAAAAGCACATGGTTTCGCAGCATCAGTCTTCAAAAAAAAGTGCGCGCTCGCGCCCTTGCGAATTCTTGAGAAAACCTTGCCCAGGCGCGTCAACATTGTCATGGGATTCAAACGGGCCTGTCGCGCCGCATGCCGACATCATTCGCACGCCCTTGCGCTCGCGGGGGGGGGTCGCATCCGTGCCAAATAATACCATGTGGGCCACTCGCGCGTCGGCCGCGCGCGCATGTCGAACTCTTTCCAAAACCTTCATGACCGACGCGAGGCCGTGCCTTCGTCGTTGTCAACCTCGTCAACCAGCATCGTTGCCATCAGCATCGCGTCTACCGTTGTCGACGTTGCCATAATACCGCCCCCGCCCACGGCGCCGACTCGAAGCGGCGCGCCAAACTAGCTGGCCGCTGCGCGCGCGTGCTTGGGTTGGCGCGGCTTGAGAGATGCACCAGCCAACGCCGAGCATGCATCGCAATCGCCACCACATGGGTTTTGCAAACCAATTTGCGGGTGGGTGGGTTGGATGGTTGCAAGAGCACGGGATGGGCCAACTCGCTTATTAAAATCAATTGCACCACACAAACTGCACCACATACATTGCATTAAATAGGCTGCCGCGCGTTAGTTGCACCACAGAGATTGCACCGCATAGATTGGATTGCGTCGGTTGCACCGCGTAGATTCTCCTATCTTAACTGAAGTTATATTCTACCCCCATCACGCCCCTGGGGTTATCCGCCACGCGTATCGATTGGATATTCATATATATATATGTATGACCGCGACCCTTCGCTCATTTTCCTTAAAAACTCATGCCATCCCAGGCCACCTGGCATCGATCCCCTCCCGCAATATTTTGCAAGTGTTCCTCAAAACCATAAGGTTTCGAAAACCCGCTGCAAAAATGAGACGAAGTGCGCACGCGCGCGTCGTCGCGCGCACCGGAATCATTTTAAAAATTCGCGGTCCCAGAAAGATGTTTAAATCGAGTGTCAAAAAAATTGTTGAATTGCATCTATATTATATACATATATATATATATATATATATATATATTATAGAAGAAAGGGCTTCGCAACACGGATGTTCAACAAAAGCGCGCGCGCAGCCTTGCGAATTCTGAA
>CAUYUJ010019773.1:0-7500 GCA_963575745.1 Prorocentrum cordatum
TCCTTCTCCTCCTCATCCCTCCTCCGTCCCCTCCTCCCCTTCCTTCTCCTCCTCCTGGTGTTCGCTGGGATATCGTTCCTTTTGCCGCAACGCCTCCTGCGGGCGTGTCAGTCCCCTCGGGAAGCCGTTTCTCCTCCTCATCCCTCCTCCGTCCCCTCCTCCCCTTCCTTCTCCTCCTCCTGGTGTTCGCTGGGATATCGTTCCTTTTGCCGCAACGCCTCCTGCGGGCGTGTCAGTCCCCTCGGGAAGCCGTTTCAATGCCTCCTGCGTGCGTCGCCCCCCCAAGAGATCACGACGACAAGTTTCCCGAAGCTTCTCGGCCTCCTGGAAGCCGTTTCCATCCAGGCCTCCCAGATGGGGTCCGAGAAGACGTGGTCGGAGGATCGCTCCGCATCGCCGATGCATTGGCGTTGCGGCTAGACGTGGAGCCCGATTTCCTCCATGCCGACGTCGGCGATGCATCGCCGACGTCACCGATGCATCGCCGATGCATCTGCGATGCATCGGCGATTCGGCGCGGTCCTCCGACCCCATCTACTCGGACCCCTATCTAGGAGGCCTCTATGCCAGGCTCGGGGGCCAACGAGATTCCCAGTGGGCGGCGCCCGGCGAGCAGATGCTGTCCAGTGCGAAGAGATCGCGATGAGGGAGAGGGGTCATGACACCCGCCGCCTTGCGTCGGGAAAAATTCGCCGCGGATGGTCTCTGGCAGTTGGTTTCCCGGGCCCCTAGTTACCAGGCCTCGTGACCGTCAAAAAATTGCCCAGGATAAAATGTTGGTACCAGGGAGGGGGTCCAGATGTCTGCATTTGACCCACGTTCGAAACAGCGATGTACAGTATGAGGACGAAGACCCACAACAGTTCCTGCCCATGTTGAACGGGACTCGATAGGCCGTGTTGCCGCACAGCAGGTCCACTTGGGACACAACGTCGGCTGCCCAACAGCGGCCGCTGTCAGTGTTGGACAACATTCGTTGTTTGGCATCGTTTTGGGTTTTCCCGTACCCATCCTGGGCGTGCCACGAAATCGCCATGAAGCAAAGAGGTCATAAGTGAAATGGGTCCTCCTGGTTTATCGTTGTGTTCGGGCTCTTGGTTCCCAGGCCCCTGGACTGGCGGAGAACGGCTCGGGATGAAAGCCCTCTTTGTCCAGGTCCCGTTTCAGTCAGGACACCATGCCTCATGCCAAAGAAAACGTTAACATACGCAGACCTCCAGTGGACTTTGGTGTGTTTGTGTTCGTTTTAACCTTGGCGGTTTTGACCCGAGCGAGGGGGTAAATGAGAAGGAGAAGGCTTTCTCAGAAAGCGACGGGACTTCTCAGAAGCCCTCGCGCCTTTGAGAAGTTGTTGTCGTTGGGGAAGGCTTAGAGCATTTCTCAGAAGGCAGGGAGATTTCTGAACCAAGGCCTTCTCCTGCTCGCTTTCCCCCCTCGCTCGCCGCCGAGATAGGTCTTGGTTCCATGATCGTTGTTTGTTTCATTATGGTACGTCCCTGCTTCATCATTGTGTGCCTTGTCAGACCGAATCTCTCTGAAATCTCTGCTGTTTGTCAGGGGGGGGTTCGCGGGGGGATGGCTATCATCCCCAGGACTATGGGCGAGGACCCTTTGAGGGTTGAATCCTGCGTGCCGAACGCTCAAAAGATAATTACCGAATAGCGCAGGCAGACATTTGACCTCCGGCGTCGTCATGCCATCATAGCGTCGACCCCCAGCGCTTTTGACCACTTCACCAGCACTGCGTTTTCATCCCGGATCGTGTTTGGCAGTCCCAGGACTCAGTGAGTGACCTTGGGGGCAGAACCAAAGAACAACAATCCACAACACACGCATATGTGTGTAGAGAGAGAAAGAAAGAAAGAAAGAAAGAAAGAAAGAAAGAAATATAGAAGAGAATAGATAATGAAAAAGAAGAGAGAGAGAGAGAGAGAGAGATTGTCTGACCATCGCCATACTAATGCAGGGTCCCGAGAGGGCCCTCTTCGGGGTCTCTTGAGGCCGTTTTCAAACCGTCTTGGGGCCTAAGCCGGATTGGGGTCGTGTGGGGTCGTCTTGGTCTTTCTGGCCAATCTTGGGGGCCTCGTTTGGCTGTTCTCGGGCGGTCTGGGGGCCCTGTTGGGCTGTCTTGGGGCCCTCTAAAGCCGTCTGAAGCCCCTCCAGGGGCCCTCCTGGAGCGTCTTGTGGCCGTCTCGGGCCTCTCTTGGATCGTCCTCGGCTCTTCTTGGGGCCCTCTTGGTCGCTTGTTGGGTCATCTTGGAGCGATCTCGGGGGCATCTTCGGCCGTCTCGAACGCTCTGGATACCGAGAAACCGAGTGTACGAAAGTGGCACCGAAACCATAGGAACATCTAAATTGTTGCCTCCGGAGGCATCTTGGGAGTCATCTTCGGGCCCCCTTTGGCCATATGGGGAGCCCGTTGGGCCGTCGAGTGGCCATCCTGGGTCCATCTTGGGCCATCTTGGGCCCATCGTGGCCGTCTTGGGGCCCTCATCGGGCCCTCCTTGGGTCTCCTGGGGCACTCACGAATCAGCCTCCCCGGCCAGGCCCAAAGCTGTCCTGGATCAGCTTGTATGAATCAGGGAACCGATTGTATCAGCATGGTGATATACATGAGTTGATATATGTGTATAAATCGAATTATGCATGTAAGTGTACATGTACACAGCTAGATGATACACCTATGTATATATATATATATAGACATACATGTATATAAGTATGTTTGCATGTATGTGTATATAGTTGTACAAACATGTACATACGGAGCTAAGTATGTTTGTGCAGACGTGCAGTGCACATGTTGTGTATGCAGATATGCTACACAGGCACACACATATATACATATATAGAACGCTTACAAAAATACATACAGACATACGGACGGACAGGAAGACAGGCATGTGTATATATATATATATATATGCGTATATATGCACATGTACAGAGGCAGTCGGGGTCTGGGCCTCTGCTTTCCTCCTCGGACGCGCCGCGGACGTGTTTATGGCAGCACGATGGCTGCGCCGCCGCGCCGCCGCCGCCGCGCCGCGCCTGGAGGAGGCCTGGCCGGAGCCGGAGCCGGAAGGGTGGCCCGAGCCCGAAGAGCAGCAGCCCGCCGGCACGGAGCGCGGCGCCGCCCGCAGACGCGTGCCTTTCTCTTTCAGCGCCGCTGTGTACGCCATGCAGTCGGACCGAGGCATGACTTCGAGGTCGATTTCGGGGAGGGTGCCCTGGTGTTCTCCGTGTTTGCTGGACGTTCTCGTGCATCCTGGGGAGGGTACCCTTGGATGTTCTGTTTGTTTTGGCCGACGGAAGGTCTCGTGTTCTTGAAGGATGTTCTTTTGGCCCAGGTCCGAATGTACTCCGGCACACGTGGTCAAGAACTTCATTCGGGGCTCAAGAGACGAAGGTCAATGCAAGCGGGGATCAGTCAGAACGCCGGGCCTTGCAGGATGCTGCAGGTCTGGGGTTGCACTGGCCCGGCCTTGAGAGCAGAATCCTGCAGGATCTTGCAGGATCCTCCAATTCCCGACTGACCTTGGTGTGGATTGACCCGCGTCAGTATGTCCCCGACGTCATGCTAACACGTACCGTGTTCAATTCGTTCGTGTTGACACGTTGCGTGTTGGTCCACGTTTTGGCGAACGCATCGCGCCGGACCTACGTATTCAGTCTACGTGTCGAGCTCCGTGCCAACACGCTACGGGGTGCGTGCGGCGTATCGGGGCAGCTGAGGGCGCACACGTTCAAGAATGTCAAGATCTCAGCATGCTCCTCTCCCTTCCCAAGCGTTCCGTCTCTCTCTCCGCCTGTTTTGCCCAATTAGGCCCCGTTGCAACTCCCAGCTGCCTTCGGACGCGATGTGGATCCTCGCCGCTGCGACCAAACAAAAGTTTGCTCTCTCGGAAGTTTTTGGGCCTCCCAGGTTGGCGCCTGTTGGGGGTCTGAGGTGGCCCAGCATTGGTTCTGGCCAGCAGGAAGGGGGGGCAGGTTCGAGGTTCTGGGTTCGAGCAGGTTGTGTGGGGACCTTGTTTAGCCTCTGGGAGCTGCTTTCGGCTCCCAGGACCGTCAGAAACGGATCCGTTGCGAAAAACTGCATGGACATCGGGAAAGGCCCGCCAAGGAGACGAGAAAATCGCCCCATGATTACCAGAAAGTGTTTCCAGGCAGTCCAAGAGAGCTCCAAGACGGCCCAACAGGGCCCCAAGATGACACGAATATTGACATTGCACAACACAGATTCCCAGTTTAAAAATAATTAGTTCTTGAACTCCACCCCCCTCCCGAGACCGGAGTTAACCCTGACCCTTTTTGTCCAGATGACATATGAGTTCCCCAGCCCAGCCGGTTTCAATTTCCCCCTCATCCTCTGGAAAAAACGGCATGTGCGCGCATGCGATTTATCACAAATCATTCGTTTACGGAGTGCACACGCGAGCGTCGTCGCGCGCGCATGCCGAAATCTTTCAAAAACTGACGGCGTCGCAAGGACTTCAAATCGAGCGTCGCGAAAACATATAAGACATACGGCTTCGCAACAAGGGTTCTCCAAAACAGCTTGCGCCCTCGCCGTGCGAACTTTTAAGGAAACCGTATGTTCTTCAACATTGTCATCAAATCCTACCAAGCTGGCATGTCGCGCGCGCATGTTGAAATCGTTCGAACGCCCTGGCGCGCGTGCTGTCGCAGGAAACCCTTGCAAAAGACTACGACGACGTACGAACGCGCGTGTCGTCGCGCGCGCATACCGAAATCCTTCAAAAACCCTTGGTTTCGCAAATCGAAACACATGGTTTTGCAGCATCAGTTTCGGAAAAAAATGCGGTGGCGGGTGTGCGGATTCTGAAGAAAACCATCGGCTTTCAACAGGCTCATCAAATTCTGCCAAACTGGCCTCTCGCGCCGCATGCCGAACTCGTTCGACAGCCTTGCACGCGTGCTGGGGGGGGGCACGATCCGTGCCAAATAAGACCACGCGGTACAATCGCGCGCGTCGGCCACGCGCGCATGACAAATTCTTTCAAAAACTTGCATCGCTGACGCGAGGACATCGTCATCGTTATCGGCGGTCGTGATCATCATCGGTGCCATCATTGGCCTTGCCGCTGTCATCGCCACCATCGCCACCATCATCGCTACTTTCATGATCGTGCTCACCGTTGTCGGCGTTGCCATGGTACTGCGCCCGCCCACATGGCCGACTCGCAGTGAAGTACTAGCTGGGAAGTACACATCGGTCACTGCCACCGCGGCCGCGGCGGTCGCGCCAAACTAGCTGGCCGCTGTGCGCGCGAGCTTGCGCGGGCTAGCGCGGCCGCAAAGATGCACAAACCAACGCCAAGCACTCATCGCAATCGCCGCCCGCCGCATGAGTTTTGCAAACCAAGTTACGGGTGTGTGGGTGACATGTTTGTCAGAACATGGAATGTGACAGTTCTTTTGCACAAATCAGTCGCACGTCATACATTGTGCCACACATATTGCATTTCACAGACTGCACCACATCTATTGTACAGCATAGATCGCACCACATAGTTTGCACCACATAGATTCCTAAATATGAATTTGCACTATCCCGGAGGGGCCGGGATCGGTCCCCCTTCCCTTGTACAAAAAAAGGGGGAGGGGGAAAAAAAAAACAAAAAAAACACCCGCGGGGACATGTTCTGCTCTAGCGTAAAATTGTGTCACGAATCCCTTGCGAAAAATGTGACGAAGTGCACACGCGCGCGTCGTCGCGCGCGCATGCCGAAATCCTTCAAAAACCTTCGGTGCCGGAAGGATTTCGCAATCGAATTTCCAAACAACATACAAACAACACATGGTTTCGCAACACTGATATGCTAAAAAACTTACGCGCGAGCTCTTGCGAAGTCTTAAGAAAACCATGGGTGTTTCAAGATTTTCACATAATGCTACCAAACGGGCTTCGCGCGCGCGCATGTCGAAATCTGTCGAACGCCCTTGCGCGTGTGCCGTCGCGAGAATCCTCTGCAAAAAATTGGACGAAGTTCAGACGCGCGCGTCGTCGCTCGCGTATGCCGAAATCCTTCAAAACCCATCGGCTTCGGAAGGATTTCAAAATCGTGTGTCCACAAAACCTACAAAAACACAAAGTTTCGCAACACGGATTTTCAACAAAAGCGTGCGCGCGCGCTCTTGCGTCGTCGTCGTCGTCGTCGCCGTCCTCCCGCCTCCCGCGTTGTCGTCGTCGTCGTCGCCTACGTCGTCCTCTGTCTTTCTTCGTGTTCGTCGTCGTCGTCCTCTTTGGCATCGCGGTCGTTTCCGTCGTCGTTGTCGCCGTGGTCGTCCTTCCTCCTCCTCCCTCGCCCCTCGTCGTCGTCGTCCGTCGTCGGCGTCTCGTCGTCGTCCCTCCTATTTCGTCGCCGTCGTCGTCGTCGTCGTTGTCGTCGTCGTCTTCCCTCCTCCCTCGTCGTTGTCGTCGTCGGCGTCGCCGTCCTTCCTCCTTCTTCGTCGTTCGCGTCGTCATCGTCCTCCCTCATCCCTCGTCGTTGTCGTCGTTGTCGTCGTTGTCGCCGTCGTCGTCCTCCCTCCTCCCTCGTCGTCGTCTTCGTTGGCGACGTCGTCGTCGTCTTCGTCGTCGTCGTCTTCGTCGTCGTCGGCGTCGTCGTCGTCGTCGTCTTCGTCGTCGTCGACGTCGGCGTCGTCGTCGTCGTCGGCGTCGTTGACGGTCGTCGTCGTCGTCGTCGTCGTCGTCGTCGTTGTCGTCGGCGTCGTCATCGTCGTCGTCGTTGTCGTCGTCGGCGTCGGCGTCGTCGTCGTCGTCGTGTCGTCGTCGTCGTTGTCGGTGTCGAAGTCGTTGGAGACGTCGTCGGTGTCGTCGCCCAGCTGGGATGTGCCCAGCAGTCAGCGCCACCGCGGCCGCGTCGGTCGCGCCAAACTAGCTGGCCGCTGCGCGCGCGCCTGGGTTGGCGCGGCCGCAGAGATGGGCCAGCTAACTCCAAACAGTCATCGCAATCGTCACCACATGGGTTTTGCAAGCCAAGTTGCGGGGGGGTGGGTGGGATGTTTGGAAAGAGCGTGGGATTTTTCAACTCGTTTGTTAAAATCAACTGCACCTCGTAGCTTGCACCACACAGAGTGCACCACTTAGATCTCACATCGCACATTGTATCACATAGATTGCACGACCTACGTTAAACCACATCCATATGCAGATATTGCACAGCATGGATCGCAACACCTAAATAGCACCACGTGAATTGAACCACAGAGTGCACCACATAGACAAAACAACACGTAGTGTACGACAGGTGTAGCAAACACCGATTGCGCCACATTGTACGCATCACACACATTACATCGCAGAGCTTGCATCACGTAGCTTGCACCACGCATACATCTGAATAGACATGTTGCCCTACGATTGTGCAACATATACTTGTATATACACACGGCGGTGTGTCCACGTTGGCTAACGCACGTGCATATATAAATACACGCAGCTATGCATCGTGTCCTTAAGGACCCCTACGGCCT